>NDXB01001390.1:0-53122 GCA_002631895.1 Agapornis roseicollis
TGCTGGCTCATGGTCATCCTCTCATCCACCAGGACCCCCAGGTCCCTTTCCCCTTCACTACTTGCCAGCAGGTCAGTTTTTGGGGTTTCTTGTGCAAATAAAATGTTTTTAAAGAGACTGTCAAGAGTGAAACAGATGAATCAATTCAGTCTGTTAAATCACTCCAGGGATCTTTTCCTCGCTCACTACTCACTCAAAAATATCTCTTAGAACTATTGAACACATGTAATACAGGCTGCAAACACATCCAGTGTGACCAGAAACTTGCACCCTCCCATTCAAACATATGCATGCCGTATTTACCACACATTAATGTTGAACCATGCTAAAGAAAGTGAGATTCTAGCAGTCATAAAAGACAGGTATCACTGATAACTAGAGTTTATTATTCAAAAGTGAAGAAAAATTGTTCTGAGTCTTCAGTTCAACAACAGCAGACAATGTGATCATTCAGTAAAATAGACATTCCACTCCTGACTTTGGTATTTTCATCTGGGGGATTAAAAAAAGCAAGGAAGTCTTTTCTCTCTCTTCAAAAGCCACTCATTCCAAAACCACTACAAAAATTCAGAGACAGCACTTACAATCTTAGTTATTTCAGAGTATAGCACAAACAACTGAAGATCAATAATATTAATTAGCATTTCATTAGAATTATCAATATGGAGAAAAGGAGTGATGTGCAGACATCCTGCCTCTGGGATTAGATTCTAATTCATTTTAGATTAGGAAGCAATGAACTAAAAACAGTGCCCTGACAAGTTAACTATTCTGATTGACACAGCTCTGGGTAGGAATAACACCAGCCCTGAGCATGGCATAGCAAACAGGAAGAAATGGTGCTAACTTCTGACATTTACAAATGACTATGATAAAAAGAATCTGGATGAGTTACATAAATTTGCTACTACGAGAGTACTGTCTTTCTCTTTTTTTAACTAACATGTACTTATGTAACAGTACCAAAGAGAACAAATAGTTATTACAGACAGGACTGTACTGGAAAGAAAATTTAGCCAACAAAAGGGTTAATTAGGGATACAAATTTTCTCAGACTGTTAATAATGGGAATGACACATAGTATGTGCCCATAAGTAATTCTCAGGTATCTTTGATCTTCTGCCCCAAGCGGTTACTGTTGCCTACCATACCCGGGCCTCTGGGACTCTCTCAGAACCAGACATCTGGCTACTTTGTTGTTTTAGACTAATCTCATCCCAGGAGAGCTCAAGAAATGACACCAGGCAAGGAGGGTCCTGGCAAGGGAAAAAACATTACAGTATCAGCAGATTTTTGAGTGGACTACAGCATCAAAATTGTCTTCAAATTTCTATAGGGATCCTGTGGCTTTTCTGCTCTCCAGCTCTGCTTTCTGAATGCACATGATCCTGTTTTAAGGAACTGTTAATCTCTTTGGAGAGGCTAATGAATGATAATCCAGGAAAGCGTGTGACAAAGGCAAACAGAACTAAGAAAACAGCAAGGAATGGGTGGATTTAATGAAGATTTTATTGAAAGGTCAACACACTGCATGATCAAACAGTGTTTTTAAAAGCCTACAAAAAACCTGACTCCAACATCCAAACACTCTATTTTTGACTAATTCATGGGGTTTAGCTGCCAGCAGTGTTATCCCTGAAGTACGACCCTCTGACTGACTGCAACAGATTCAGCCAAGTGCTCCGGGCTTAGAAACAGGGCAATTCACAGTGCACGGAGCCCACAGTGGTAAAATGGGCTGCAAATATGGAGAAAGAAAGGTTTCATTCTAAAGCCAGACTCTCTGGGGTTTGCCACAGATTCCGGTCCATCAGATTCCCATCCTCTTCAAACCACTATAGATTAAATCAGATGTGACACTGGCAGCAGAACAAGAATTGTTACAGAAGGCCCTTTTCCTATATATGGATGTTCCTGTGTCATCTCCGCAGCAGTGCTCCTATATTCTAGGTGTTCCCAATGCACGCTTACTGCCTGCAATTGGTAACAGAAACAACCAGGCCACTTTGACCTGGAAGAAATAAAAATCACGTTTATTTTTCCGAGGACAGTAAGCACACCCATACTGTGAACATCTTCCCAGCCATGCACTTCCAAGCAGCATTTTTTTTTTCAGACCCAGGGGTGGTACATAATAACAGCAGTAAGGAAGAGATCAGTTCTGTGTGGCTGTCCTTTTTGTTTCAAATCAACCACCACCCCTTTTTTTCCTTTCCATTGGCAAGAACAACTTCAAAAAATGGATGCTAAATACATTCAGGTTCTAATCCTTTTCTATGGGCAGACCTGTATGATTTAACTTTGCCTCATTCAGCACATTTTCAAAGTATTCAGAACAAAGCTTTGGAGAAGCCTCTGACTAATCTCTTGTACTACACCAGCTCCCAAAGAAAACAAATCCCTGTCAAAACTGTTAGAAAGTGCTACAGACAGAAGCAGTTTGAAAATCATGTGCTAAACTTTACTAGGGATCATGCTGTTACAGATCATCCTACTTCCTTTTTCTTCCTATTTCTCACACCACAGCTATCCTCCTTTCTTCCAGCCACAACATTCCACTCTTGTTAGGAGAAACAATACTAAAAGTTACCCCAATGTATTTTAGCAGTTTCCTAATGCACTGTAAAAAGCTAGATCAAGACAAAAAGAACCTGTGCTTCACTAGCTTTAGTTACATCATATCAACAGTAAACAAACCCTCCTGAACTGTTCAGCATACTTCAGGGATTCAGAAAGATGCTATGCAATTTTTTTCTGAGCATGAATCAAGCAAATTCTCCTTTGTTTTCTCACAAGCAGGTACGTTGTTAGAATGAATGTGGGATAGTCCAAATAATTCAATTTCTAAATATCAGCAGCACCAGGACAACTGTTCTTTGCATACAACACATGCTCAACAAATACTTCTCTTGAAAGCTTTGCTATAATAGCAACTTGTTACAGTTTAATTAATGGCTTCTGTGACTACTGCAGCTCGTAAGCAGCTATGCAGCTTTACGCAACAGAACCGAAAAAGTCATAAAATATTCCACACTAAAAACCTCGCATTTATTTATTAATACATCATCTACTGCAGAACAATACAGACTGCAGTGTGACAAGAAAAGCGTTGCAAGGTAGAACAGGTCAAACTAATGTGTTTAAAAAAATAGCACATGATTGTTTCAGTGGAGATGGCATTAACACAAGTAACACCAAGAAATTAAGCAAAAAGTAGGCAGAATTTTTATTTTGGTATTTTATGCACTGTACAAGCTTAATTATACACCCTCTGTTGTCACTTGCCATAGAATTTGAATGGTGCATCCCACACACTTACCTTTCCCCCTACTCCTTTTAAGTCAACAAAAAAGAAATACTCCACGTATGAACATGTAAGAGATACTTCACAAAATACACAGAAAATGAGCAGTTAGTCAATAAAGCAAACAAACCTGACACTAATTATTACATATTAAAGACAGAAATATACATAGGATATAGATACAGGTTCTAACAAGCATTTCTCACCTTGTCTAAAAGCACATTTTTGTATGAGTGTCTTAAATATGACAGTTACAGCTTAGATATACATATTACAGACTTATTTTCGAAGCCATATGCCATCACCAGGACTCCAACAGCAAATAAGCAAACACATCAGAACATAAATACTCTTCTATTTACTGTAAGTATTGATTTATGTTTTATGGGTATCCAAACACTGGTAACTAACACTGCTTTGCATTGCCTGTTATGAAATTATAGCTATTCAGTGAGGTTTTCTAACAGTAAATAAAACTCCCCACAGCCATTCTCCAAAACTTTAACAGCTGGAAGAAGCAAGCACTGCAACATGAAAGGAATGCCAACATATCCATACAAAGGTAAATGAAATATGAAAACAAACTCCAGAGAAAAAAGGTCTTCAAACAAAATCTATGTTAACACTTCTCATAATTTGGAAATGGAATGGAGTAGCTCCCATTTATCTGCCTTTACAGTAGGAGAGGAAAAGCCATTTCAGACATTAATAACAACACCTTGAACAACATCTGGAACTTCTCCAAGAACCTAGCCTATACCCAAAAGAGTTATACAGTTCAAGCATTGATCTCACTGAAGAACCATTAATCCTGCCCAAGAACTAAACTCTAACTAGGACTCCCAATTTCAACATATATATATGGAAAGGCTGTATATACAAGCAATACCTTAGCCTTGGTCATATTGACTAGCATCAGTAGTCCACCTTGGCCTCCAAATGGAAGACTTGGAGACACACCATACATAATGCCATTGTCTCCTTTGAGAACTCACACAGAACTAGTCTCCAGAAGAAAAGACAAGGTAGAAAGAATTGTGCCCTGCCTATACCACCCAAGGAGACCTTTCACTGTGCTTTTTGCAGCCGGATTTGCCTATCTCACATTGGCCTTTTTAGCCATCAGCACCCTTGTAGCAAGCGTGGGTAAAGCCCTTCCCAAATCTTCATTCGCGAAGTCAAGCCATGATGATGATATACAAGCCTTGTATATAATATATATATATGCATCTTTTATACAACAAGATGCATATTACATCTTTCTTCTTTCCTAATCTAGGGCACTTAACAGTATAGCTCTCTAGTTCACTGCTGACTATACGTATAATAAGCAGTTCTTCATGATTTAAATATTTTATTTCTTTATGTATAAACAAACCTAAGAGAAAACATCCATAAGCTACTTTGATTAAATTCTCCCAGGTTTGGAAGCTGCCTTTACCTCCAGTGAAGACCAGAGGAAATAGGCTTCTGAATGCACATGGAAGAACTCCACAGAGCAAAGCTCTGTTTCTTATCTTGTAATTAAATAGCTCGTCAGCTAATAAAATTACTTTATACTCCTTAAATACCTGCATAAGGAGATAACAACAGGAAAGTGTAGTGATGTTTCCCAATGAAGACACTTCTTAAAGAAAGATAAGCATGATTACTCTAACTTCAAGATAATGACATATGCTTAAACTCACATTTAATGCTCCACGTTTAGAATAATTTACAGTGCAAACAATACTGATACTTGTCTTCACTCTTCTGTTTTAAGTTTACAGGCACAGTTTCATTTATTTGAAACAAAGACTGTATTTTCAAAAGACAGTAATTATCATGAGAATACAGTGGACAAAAATTTATATATCTGCTTAGCATTTTGTATCAACTAAACACTTTAGCATAAGGACAACAGATAGGACCAATTACTACTTCTGGAATCCATCTACTACAAATTGTATAGACCAGATTTTCATTTGTGACTCTTACCTACACTTACCCAATCCATTGCTTTGATTTGAACAGAAAAACGTCTGATTTACACTAGGATAAAGCAGAAGAATCATGCCCAAGTTCCCAGGTACCCCCACCAGCAGCACAGGTTTTCTTTTGCTAGTAGCATCTGGCATGTGCTAATTAGAAGGAAAACAAAAATCAACTATTTCTGGTTTTGTAAAAACATCTAAGAGAGAGAGCTCAGAATAGTCACAGCCTATTACAATGTACTCTACAGGAGGAAATAACCTGACAAAATGAAATTTTCCATCGCCTCTCAGCACACAATTTAGAAGGAAGGTGAAACCTGAAAGATGGGTAATCTCCTTAAAATCTGTTGTATGGCAGATCTGCATTATATTGCAAAAAATTATTAAAGTAAGAAAAGGCACTCCTTCCTCTCACAACCCACAAAACAAACAAAAACCCCACAACTGCTGATAAAGATACAATGAACAAAACATCCTGGAAGTACTGCTAAATGAGCCATCTACTTCACAAAATACTGGTAAGTTAGTATGACAAGTGATTCACCTGA
Source organism: Agapornis roseicollis (assembly GCA_002631895.1). Classification (NCBI taxonomy): domain Eukaryota; kingdom Metazoa; phylum Chordata; class Aves; order Psittaciformes; family Psittacidae; genus Agapornis; species Agapornis roseicollis. The sequence goes on from NDXB01001390.1 coordinate 5,826, forward strand.
CTAAAATAATGTCTTGCAATTTAGAAACACTGACTGCTACTAAGACCAGGCAGCCTGGGAAACATAACACTGCTGTAGATTTCAACATAGTTTTGTATTAGTAAGGTAGATGACAACATGCTGGAACTGGCTGATGATTTGAAAGAGGAGGGAAATTAAAATCAGTGTGATCACTTACAGACACAACAGGATGCTTACACAATGGGCACAGTGACTTATATTATGCACAAATACCGAGAGGGGAAGAATTAGGAGGGTGGTAAGCATAACTATACTGCTAAGACAATGAGAAAGACATTTTACACATTCTGAAGACAAAAATGCATGTTTTGATCCTGTTCACAACTTAGCTCAGCTGTCAGACTCACAAAGTACGTGGGTACATAAAGCATCATTACGTACTAGGATTTCATATTTACATAAACCAAAGTAAATCAGTAATGTAGAGGTTACTGTTCTGAATTTATGTACATCTAAAAAGACAAAAATGTTAACCTATAAAACAGAACTCATTTCAGTGTGATACTATAAAGAAAAAAGAAAATGCAAACAAATTAACTAAAAGAAATTAAGGTTACAAGGTAGGTATTTTCTTATTATTTGTAGAAGATGACTACTTTTGAGTTTTATCTACTGGGTATATCAAGAAGGTTCAAATATCCAAATGTAGCAACATAGGCATTTGTTACTCAAGGGGTCATGACAGCAGACCTGTTATGAAGCAGAGATGCTCCAAATTGACTCATTTTCAGAAGGGATTTGTGGACAGCACTTTACAACACTGCATATTTTTCTGTGTATTCCATACTTACAAATAACTTCTGTTGTTCTGAGTCTCTCAGATCATACATTGCAGAGAATCAAGCCATGCAGAAGTTATTGGCATGGAAAGTACAAATAGCAAAAAATCCTAGTATCAATAGGTCAGAGATCTTTGTGACTGTGCTTAGAAAAAGAAATCCCTCACAACTGTACAATAGAGGTTGCACCGCTGGTTGCTTGTAAGAAAGGCCATCGACTAAATTATTAAAATACACACCTTAGAGAACATAACCTATATAGAAAGGCTCACTCAATACAGATATTCTAGACCATTTGGATAATGAAAATACAGCAAGTATTTCTGAAATAACATATATGACATTAACATTACAGAAAAAATGTTGCAAGATGTATTTTCTAAATTGCATGATCACACGCCGTTTTAAAACGGAAGCATAAAATACATCCATAGAACAGAACTGAAATTCTATGCCCAACTTCAATGTTGTCATTTCTCGAATTACAGGCAACCGATCATAGGTTAAAAATTGTAGGACTTTTAAGAAATCGCATATATGGAATGCAGGAAAAGTTTCCCTAAAAACACACAGATTTTGAAACAAAGTACTTCAAGTAGAATGAAACTTGACAGCCACTATTAAAGCTGACTTTCTCTGGTTCCAGTTATAAAACCTTCTTACTGTAGAATTAGAGGGGGTTTTTTTTATATTTTCAAAGAAATCAAAATATCACTTGCCAAAAATATGCCTGTACTTGTTATTTGTAGTTGTAACTCAGACAACAAATGAACTTTTTAACAAATATCTCTTCTTAAAGTAGGCGGAAGGATTTAAGAAAACAAAACACCAAAACCTTAAATCTTACCTAGAAGTGATAGCAAAACAGGACTAAACAGACTCCTCCAAATAAAACCACAACAACTGGAACTTCCCCATAAATGTAATAACCTCCATGACAGTGAAAGCACAAGTATGAAGGGATTAATTTTTGGCAATGGTTGTTTAATACTCTACTTTCAAATGCAGTACATCACTGGCAAATTTCAACACTTCTATAAGCAAACAGACTGAGCACTGTAAATTCTGTGAACAAGCAAGTGCTGTTATTAGCAAGGATATTAGCAAAACCATTCCCAAGATGCAGGCACAGAGTTCAGACTCTACTATCAAGCAGATCTCTATTGCTCACTGATACCACTGCAATGCATGCATGCATGCACACATGCAAAATCAAGCAAAATGTAAAAGTCTGTTGAATAAACAGACAAATGAATATCCATTTCCACTGACAGGATAATAGTCTATAATAACTAAAAACCTTAGTTCTATTTATGTTTTCCCACTCTTGTTTCCCTTCAATATCTTTCTGGTTTACATCAAATAGCAACAAATGAGGACAGAGACACCATATCACTGCATGAAGATGTGCTTTGATTAATTCATTAGAGACTAAAGATAATTCAGGTTTAATAAGCTACATTTCTATAGGAGTATTGTTATTAACTAAGGAAAGTATTGCCCGTGTGCGATGACAGAGACTGACAGAGCTGAGGAGATAGGAATTTTTCTAAATGTTGTCATAATTACCAAAAATAGTTTCTCTAAAACAGGTGGAAATAAAGCCACAATAGACAGCAATTACAATGATCCTGAACTTCAGTATCCAGATGAAAGGCTGTAAACTCCCCATCGATAATGTAAAAACCTCAGTGAATGTTTCATGCCCCACTATTATGTCTGAGAAATAACTTTTCAGACTCCATTATGTCCGCCATGAACTTGATCTTTCACCTCTAGTGAAAATCCTCTTATAACTATAATTCTAAAGTTAATGATGAGAGATTTCATTTGCTTTCCAAGCACAGATAAAACCTTTTTGAAATACACTCTCACTGCCATGACCTTGGTCTATGACTTAAGAGTTCACCACATGTAATAATTTACTTTGCCCCATGGGGCTCATTGAGATTTCCTTTTGAGAGGTTTTGGATATGCAGTGAGAGCTGAAACACTCACACAGTATGCATCAAAGTATACATCCCCATATACATTACAGACATTTTGCAATAATATCAACAAACAAAATACAGATCATTAAAAAGTATAATAACAAAAAGGTCTAGCTAAACAAAGTCATCCACACACTAGAAATTCAGTGTTTTGAGAGTCTTGCTCTAATAATCCACAATACCTGCTAGAACAGGAAGGTTCAAAATTTCATGGAAGCAGTACATATATGTAAATTGGCAAACTAATTTGGAGAAATCACTGTTGCCCTGGACTTACCAGCTCAAACATAATACAGTTCAAACACAGTAATATTCTTTTTAGTTTATGTGCCACATCATTACCAGAATTAATGCATTAGACTACCTGCTAGTCTATGGCTGCTGACTTCTTAGCTGATCAGCAGTGTATCAGCTTCTTTGTTTGCTCATGTATTTCTTACTTAACATTCCTTCACTGTTAAAAAAAAAAATAGATGAAGTCTGAACTCCTATATCCACCTCAATATAAGGGAAGTTTTTTGTTCTCCTGAATCTTGGGGAAAACTGCTTCAGAAACATTTACCTTAAATTCAAGCACTGGCTTGCAGTTCTAGCCAAAAAGTAGCCAAGAGCTACTGCCTCACAATATTAAGTGCACACCAATGAAAGATAACATACCGCTAAGCACAGCTGTGTCGCCTACCAGTTCCCACTTTGTCACTGTTTCACACTGTCTCACCTAGTGGTAAGGCTGTTGGTGCTAACTCCCTGGGGATGCATACAAGGGCCTGAGGCAGGGCAGGATTCAGAGGCAGAAAGCACGGACCTTGAGAGGTCAGGCTGAGGGTGGTAAGGGGACCCGAAATGCCACAGAAGCAGTCTGGAAACACAGCTTGCAGTGGGGATGTATATGATGAGGTACTCAGTGGATTGGTAAAGATGGTATTTAATGGTAAAGCTTCTGCCCCATCACACAGATGAATAACCAGGGGCTACTGTGCTTTCAGGGCACCTACAGTAAAGTGAACATCTTAATGCCACTTTCCCAGACTCCTGCCCCTCAAAGTTTCCCAAATACTACCATCTTCTCATAGAGACTTCCCATGTGAGTACAAGAGTTTAAGCCTCTGCTACAGCTACTCTGAGTACTACCATTTCCCCTCCATCCTTGTTAGTTTAGAAGTGGCAGCAGTAGTAGTGGACTGCAGACAGAAAAAGCCATAGGCACAAGGGAACACCCGCAAATATCCTCACTGAGCAGGAAAGCACCCAGCTGTAGGAACTGCATGTCTGGAAAAAGGGTTCCCAGGAGGCATGTAGCTTTTCTTCAACACTTCCAGAAACAGTTTACCAGAAGCTTGCTGTTTTCAGACTCTGTGACAGGCCAGTATTTTCCAGAAACTGGAGCCTAAATAATGCTTTGAAATCAGAGAAAATCGGCTGCCCTACTGCTCTCCACACTTTTCACCAAATGCTCTAGCAAATGAACAAAAAGTTTAACAGAAAAATATAAACTGCAAACAATTCTGAAATATCTCATCGCCCCATATGAGAGCTACAAAAACCATTTTAAATAAACTTAGGCTTGTTTGGTTTTTTATAAATAAAGGAATTTAGAAATTTGTTCTGTCTCTTCACTCAGATAAGGCTTTCCTCACTGAATGCAAGACACTTTCTCTTAGTAGGTACTGAACATAACCATTTGACAATTTAGGAGACAAAACCTTCACAATCTTCTTTCATAATCATAATAATGAAAAAAAAAGGACAATAAAATCAATTTAATTTCCTTGAAAAAGAATGAAATTTAAAGATAATCATTATTCTAACAGAAAAATCCTGCTTCATGTTTTAGAGATGATTTTCACAAATGAGAACTTAACACTGCACACCCAAAAAGAGATCTAAAGAAAATATATTATAGAAACATTGAATTTGCAAGCCTATTGCTTTCTTTGACATATATTAATATTAGCCACAAAGCAAATATATTCACACCAAATAAAAATGTGCTTGGATAGAAACAAAACATGAATTGTCTGAAGCTTGGATTTTAACATACAAAAGGCAAATTTAAGAAAGGAGAAACAATGTAGCATGATTTCTTTATAAGCTAGTGTTTAGAACTTGAACATTTCAAGAACAGTAATGCTATTCCTTGACTAAATCCACTAAAGATATTCTTAAAGGGCACTCTGTCTTCTCAATAAACACATTTAATTTGGATTTATCTACAGTCAATACCAGTAAATGGTATTTTTTCAGGGTTCAAAGCTTTAGGAATGCTTTGCACATTACCATTACAAAAGTTCTTCATAGAATAAAAAAAAACTGAATACTTTTGTTTTTTTACAATCAATACTGTCACATATTAGCTTTTGCTGGTTTTATTAATACATGTTTTCATGACCAGCCACAACACTGGGGCCACCAACAGCCATGCTAAACCATTTGCAGTAGTATCCCTTTGTGGAAGAACGTCCAGGTCCACAGAAACAGATGAACACATGTACACAAAGAACCATCTTGCTTGTTCATGGCAAAAAAATAAACCACCTACAAACAACAGACAAAGCTGAACAGTTTCTGTTCTGCTCTATCAGTGACTTAACACAAATTGTAACATGCAACAATTAAACACTTCACTTACTATTAAAATTAATATTTTTGCTTTGACACCCAGGTGAGGGACAGCAGAACCAGAACACTGCTTGTTGATAGGTTTCAGTGCCACCAAACTGCACTGCTCTACTAAAAGAAAGCCATTAGAAAATGACCATAACACAGTGAATGCCAGCATTGTCCAGGCATTCACTGGAACTAAGACTGCATAAAACACTCTACTGAAAACAAACCACTTATAACTTTTTGAAACTGTTACCATCAAAATAGTATTTCGAATCTTCATTGCTCTCCAAGAAATGACTGAGGTAGGGAGAGTGGGTACCACTTCCTTCACTAGTAAAATAGAATCATAGAACAGTTAGGATTGGAAAGGACCTTAAGATCATCCTGTTCCAACCCCCCTGCCATAAGCAGGGACATCTCACACTAAACCATGCCACCCAAGGCTTCATCCAACCTGGCCTTGAACACTGACAGGGATGGAGCATTCAAAGCCTCCGTGGGCAACCCATTCCAGTGCCTCATCACCCTCACAGGAAAGAATTTCTTCCTTATATCCAATCTAAACCTCCCCTGTTTAAGTTTGAACCCGTTACCCCTTGTCCTGTCACTACAGTCCCTAATGAAGAGCCCCTCCACAGCATCCCTATAGCTGCTTTTTCCCCTGGAAAGCTGCTATGAGGTCTCCATGCAGCCTTCTCTTCCCCAGGCTGAACAGCCCAAACTCTCTCAGCCTGTTTTCATACAGCAGATGCTCCAGTCCCCTGATCATCCTCGTGGCCCTCCTCTGCACTTGTTCCAACAACTCCATGTCCTTTTGATGTTGAGGACACCAGAACTGCACACAATACTCCAGGTGAGGTCTCACAAGAGCAGAGTAGAGGGGCACGATCACCTCCTTCAACCTGCTGGTCACACTCCTTTTGATGCAGCCCAGGGTACAGTTGCTTTCTGGGCTGCAAGCACACACTGAAGCTGGCTCATGTTCATGTTCTCATGGGGCTGCTCTGAATCTCTTCTCTGCCCAACCTGTAGCTGTGCATGGGATTGCTCCCACCCAGGTGCAGGACCTTGGACTTGGCATGGTTAAACTTCATGAGGTTGGCATCAGCCCACCTCACAAGCGTGTCAAGGTCCCTCTGGATGGCATTCCTTCCCTCCAACGTACCCACCAAACCACACATCGGCAAACTTGCTGAGGGTGCACTCAATCCCACTGTCCATGGCAGCAACAAAGATGTTGAACAAAACCGGTCCCAACACCAATCCCTGAGGGACACCACTCGTCACTGGCCTCCAGCTGGACACTGAGCCATTGACCACAACTCTTTGCATGCAGCCATCCAGCCAGTTCTTTATTCACCAAGTGCCTACCTATTAAATTGATGTCTCTCCAATTTAGAGACAAGGATGTCGTGTGGGACAGTGTCGAACGCTTTGCACAAGTCCATCAGTTCCGTAGCCCCATCATAGAAGGCCACCAGATTGGTCAGGCAGGATTTCCCCCTAGTGAAGCCATGCTGGCTGTCACCAAGCACCTTGTTGTTTTTTGTGTGCCTTAGCATGCCTGCCAGGAGAATCTGCTCCAAGATTTTGCCATGCACAGAGGTGAGACTGACTTGTCTGTAAAGAGCCGTAATGATCAAGCAGCAGAGAGTACAGAAGCTGAATGTTAGAGGGGCACTAGATCTTCCACTCTGCAAATATTTTAATGGAAGTATTACCGATTTGTTCAAACAGTTACAAATGCTTGCTTTGCACAGGCAATTCATTTTGTACAGTACTTCCTGCTCTTGCACACTGCAACTTTACACTGAATTAACCTGCAGACCAAGACAAATACAAAACCACCTTGCTTTAGAAGGCCATTTTTGTCAAGCGTGAGAACAAGACTTCTTCTGCCCCGACTTCTTTATGCCACAAACAGCTTTCAGGGTCACTGAATATCCCATAGTAGACAAAAAATTGATCTCCCCAGCCAAGCACTGTAGAACAGCAACAGTAAAGCCTCTGAAAACATTCTGGTTACAGAGCCGGATCTAGGACAGTTAGGGAAACACACCTGTAAAAACGTAAGGCTATGACGATTCCAAGTAGTTTCTGGACACAGCCCAAGCAGCTTAGCATAATTTAAACAGGCAATTTTATAACTTTCTAAATTATGGCAGAGCTTCTACAAGAATCCCAGATTTAGGAACGATGAACATGCACAAGGCTGCAAATTCTGTGTCATACATCTTACAGTACATAAAGTTGTGCAGTTCAGAGATTTAATATATTTTTTGCACTTCCCTAATCCCAAGAATGCAAAAGGGTCTTTTTCCACTGGACACCTTATAAGCCATGTAGAGGCACAGCAGCCAGGGAAAAAATATTTTATCACAAGTCTAACTCAACCACTGACAACTTAGATTCATAAATCAGCTACTTTTCAAAGGTGCTGGGAGAATTTGAAACCTCATACAAACTAGGTAAGGAGTTTGGAGGTAAAGTGCTTGAAAACAAGGATTTTAGAAGCCTCACTGTTAGCCTGAACTTGCTTCCACTCAATGAAGAGCAGAGCTGACTGCTTGTGAAAATCCTGTGCATTCTCAGCTGTTCAGGTAGTGAATCTGTATTAGAAATACTAGTGATAAAGAAGAACAGTGATAGAGGGGGAAAAAAAACCAAACCAACAGAAGAAACCACAGTTGCTTTGGGTTATAGAAGATTTGAGATTATGATGAGAAACTCTAGAGATATCGAATGGAGCTGCATGACTGGGAAACATTGTAGTTATGAAATTCATATTGTAAGTAATAATTTGGGCTACTCCTATGCATTGATGGACATAAAATGCACTCACTACTCAGGAAAGGAAAAAACCCTAAGTATCAATAAATAGTTCAATAAAAACCATCTGCTCAAAGCACAGTAATGATAAAAGAAAAGTAAACTCTTAGGATATATAAAAAATTAGACTGTGATACTAGAGTGAATTTAATAGCACAACAGCTCCTATGTCCATGCAAGGCCTACACTTACAGTTAATTCTTTATATCTGTACATGTGAAGTACAGACATCTTCCCTAAATTTGTCCTCTGACACCCACATACATTTCATAGAGACTTCAGTGTATATCTAATGGTGGAATTAGTTACATTTTCATTTAGAACTATTTGATCTGTGTGGGCAGACAAAGTTTATTACTTGGGAAACAAGGCAAACCAAAACAAAACAAACCAAAAAAAGAAGAAAACCCACCACATTTTCATGATAGGCCTTTTCTTTTTACAGTACCAAATTGAAAACCAATAGAATGAAATTACCCTTTCATAAACAAAACCTAAAAATATGAATATTTCGAGTGTAATTTAGAAATCACATTTTACACAGCATCACTGTAAATTCTGACATATTTAGAGAAGAATAATTTTACAGAAGATAACTAAAAATCATGACACATACAGATTTCTTGCAAACCTTAAATGATTTTGTTTCATAATGTTCATGTGTTACCTTCCAAAGGTAAATACCCCTGGTACACTGGTGCATCAGTGTACGAATCACGAACCATTAGAGCTTGTACTTCTTTTCATTCATTTTATTTTGTTTTGTTTTCAAAGGTTAATGCACGTGTATACACAGTTCAAAGAACTTTAGGTATTTTTAGAGAAATCAATACCTTTCCTGTGACTTTACAGTAGTGTTAGGGTTCACATTTTTGTTTTTACTTAAAAAAACTCCACTGCTCGCAAACAGAGGAATTTCCCAGTGCTCATTTCTCAGTAAATACTCGTATGTTCTTTATTATAAAATATTAGTTAAAACTTGCATATAATTTGTTGGCAAAATGTTACTAATCTCCCTGTGGACCTTACAAAATCAGTTATACGCTCTACATCAGCTTCGGAAAGCAAATCTAAAAATCAATACTAGAACGCCTTTCTATCTTATTTTGTAAGTACTCCCCTAGCTTTCTTCATTATAGTCTATTTTCTATTATCTTTTCTTGCATAAGCAACACCCCGTTATACAAAAGGCATAGCAGATCCACATGAAAGTTGCAAAAAAATAAAACAGCGCATTGATTAAGTGGTTTGGTACAAGCTACAGCTTAACTGTACAAAAAACCACCCTCAATGGTTTTGTCGTGCATGATAGCAAAATAGCCAAAGTATTCTTCAATAAAATGAACTGTCTGCCACGATTTATCTGTACAATTCCACCACAGCTCTTGCCTGTTATGTTACACTTTTCAAAACTATGTCATTAAGCTGCCATAAAAGTCATCGCAAATTGGTTTTGCTCCCAAACTGATAATAGACTTACAGATCTAATTTTCAACCTCTTTTCTTCATTACTTTGATTCTTAAGGAGAATATGACATTTGCTGTCTGAATACTTTGTAGTAATATCTGGCATCTCTACAGCATTTCTGTCTGAGATCTCTGAGCTTTTAATCGGTTTGTCTTTAGAGCACCTTGAAATGCTGACATATTTACTTGTCTTCCTCTTGCAGAAATGCATGGCTGGAAGCAGACTTTTAAAGAAATCTGTTTTATAATTTCAATGAAAAACTACGAGATTTTTTGAGGAAAAAAAAATAAAGACATAAAAACCTTCTGTGCTCTCAGACATTGCAATGTCGTTAAAATCCTGACCATTCACACTCAGTAAGAGCAAACAACAGAACTGAGGCCTCCTGGTTCTGATTCCAAGTTTTCTTAACTACACGGACTGTCATCTTCACGAATCAAGAGACTCTGTAAATGCTACTGATGACAGAAACAACTGATTAATTGAGAAAGTATTGCCAAATTAGATTCTGATTTCTCATGGCAACTCCTCATTTTTGCCAGTGTACATATGAACACTTTTTATGTTCACATAGGGCTTCATATGCTTCTAATTAAATTCACTACTCGAAACTGGCTTTGCTAATGAACTAAATGCATTTGTGACAAAAGCTAGGAATAGGCTATTTTAGAAAGTTGTTTGCAGGGTTAATGAAAGTAACATCATATAGGAAGAGATCACAAAAACAATGATGGAAAACTGGGATGAAGAGGGAGAAACAGAAAGAAGAAGCAAGAGTTGAAAGACAGGTGAGAAAACAAAGCACACATCATACATAGACCATGGAGAGAGTTGAAGAATAGGTCAGAGTCAATAGGTGTCAATTTGTAGCCCTACTAAACAAGTTGTATTTCTACTCATCTCACCAAGAGCAGCTACTTCCACCAGAAGAGAAGACAGAATATCCATAAACCATCCTCCTGTCCAAGATTTTCAGGGAGCACAGACAGGTTTTTCTCCCTACTGCTTGTATCTCTCATTTGCCAAAACCCCTCTGGACAGAATAACACTAGCTCCTAGCTTGTCTGAATCTTTGGAAATGAATTTTAATTTTTCCTGTACCTTCTTCCAACAACCACAGGTATATATTTTACAGTGCTGCTTATCAGGCAATTTTGAAACATGGTACTTATATCACTACTGATACACAAGTACACTGAGGCAGTACAGAAATACTGTCTTGAACAGCTAAACACCTCTGCTGCTACCACTGCCATTAATGGCAACATGTAAGGAAATGAGATTTGAAAAGTCTGTCTTAAGTCTCATGTAAAAGGCAGTACTGGCAGTGAGCTAGTCAACCCGTTATTCTTCTTGCAGCTAGAATCTTTTGTTCTTCCATTCTGCTAATACCAATACCATTCTCCTCCATGTATTGTGGAAAAAAAAAAATCCAAAACCAATTCACCCATAAAAATCTGCTACTGGTTTTCAGTACGATTATTTCTTTGGCTATTTTTTCATTTCTTTCTTATAAAGGTGCAGAGATTGCCCCCCTCCCATAATTCCTATGACGTGTGAAGAAGACTCTTTCCAGTCCCCTAAAACAAGCCACCAATCATCAGAGCTAAGTGAAGATGTAGGTTTTCCCCCTCAAAACCAAAAGACTTGGAAGCCTTTTGGCTTCCAATTATAATGCTTCTCCCCAACATAATGCAGTGGATATAGCAAGAAAAGCCACTACCTGGCTCGATTGTCTTGTCTTATTAATGGAAGGCTACTGCTGAAGGGATTTTGATAAAGATTGATTTCCTCTGCAATGTCCCAAACTTCAAAACCAGCCCCCACCTGGCCCATCCGCCCCACAGACTGTAAAGTAGTACAAATGTCTAACATGGTAGAATTTGGAAGGCACACCTAACAGATGCTAAGGCTAGAAATCTGAAAGTGATATAGATCACAGGATTGGTGATTAAACACTGTATAGGAAGAAGGAAGACAGACTTTTGCTTTGGACAATTTTACATTTCAACTCTTCAATAACTGTTCGGCTGCTGTGCTCTTACAGATCAAGAGGACTTAAAATCTTTTTTGATATACCACACATTTGAACCATCAGGAAAGCAAACAGTGGTAAATTGTACAGTTGCTATTAAACACTGAAAGTTAAATAATAAAGATTTTTATCTTACCTGGGTTTGCACTTACAACTGCAGAACATATAACTTTTAAAACTACAAACACAGTTTAAGCAGAATTCTTAGTATCAGCTTTGATGACCACACCTTCATTAGCCAATGAAAGCAGAGCATTTTATTTTGTGCCTTCAGGCATATATCAGCTAACATCTACAGATACTTCTAAGATTAAAAAAATGTCCTCCTTTTGTTATCTCACAAATTTTCCAACTGATATGCAGCAAAAATCTCCCATCCAAATAGCTTCTAGCAATGTAGACTTTGTAAGTATTTGACCAAATACTTAATCACCCTGTCCCAGAACAATAAAATATAGCTCTTAGATAAGGTTTTTCAGCAGTGATCTTTAAACACTTCACAAAGTTGCCCTGATCCATTACTGCGAACCCCAGAGACAAAATATCCCACTGTTTTACCCAACAGGTTAATGACAGAGCTAAAAATAAAATCCTTGTTTCCTCAGCCCAGGTGAATACTACTTCTACCATGCCATAGTGCCTGACTCTTCTTTGAAAATAACCTAGGTCCAACTTAACATTTAGCAGTCACTTCAACTTAGATAAAGAAAACCTAAAACCCTCTATACCATCATAATACAGCTAACTACCACAGCTCTCATGTGCTGTGCTTCAAGAACTCCAAAGAGGTCTTCAGAGCACTTACTGAGGGCATGCCTGTACTCTAGAGCAGCAGGACACTTCTCAGACTAATTAGTTCATGTGGAGCTTCCTCACTATATTGCTTCTGAGCAAGCTCATTTATCTTCATAGTACATTATGCAGCATAGATACACCCTCAGACAAATCAATTTCTCTAGGTAAGGAATACATGCTTGACGAGGCAAATGCCGTTTAAGAGACATTATTATGAACAAATGCTCTCACAGTACAATCACCTGTATTTCCACTTGACTCCCAGGTTTAAATTCTTTGCAGATCAGAATGGATTTAAATAAAAATGGGATAAAGTGTCCTGCTCATGTCAGAAAGAAAAAATATATCAGTAATGGCTAGGTGAAATTTGATGAGGACAGAATAAGAGGGTATTCTTCCCTAGCATGAGGGATATGATTCACTATACTTCAGAAGAAAAATAAGGGTAGTCTGAATGACAGAGAAGCATCAAATTCCAAAAGTATGTTTGCACTGGAAGCTTACTCAAGTTTGGCAATAAATTTGCCACACACTGAGCATGTTTAAAGGGTGTTTCTCCTGCATATCTTTCTAGAGCTTGACTGAGGACTCTCAATTCTCAAGACCCAATTCTCAATTCACTCTGTCTCTGCTCACAGCAATGATCTTTAAAAATCACTAACAAGGTATGCATTTTTACATTCCTCCAACACCAGTTTGGTACAGAAGAATCAGAGGTTCAAGCTTACTTTGTCAGTGCTTTATGCAATTACTTACACAAGCCTCACATGATAGAAAGTTTCTGGTTTTCATCTGATATGAAATACACACACCCTCACCACCCCAGAAGAAAACTACCATAAAAAACAAAAAGTGAACTCTAATGGTCAAGAAACCAAAGTACATCTCTCCCTCCTGCACACAAATGCTGTATGATATTGCCTTCAACTAGCCAATCACACTGTATTTTTTTCCAGATGATCTTTCCCTTGTTCTAAGGATAGGACATATAGTGCTAACACTGAATGAGCACTCATTCAGTACTCCATTTCATCCTCACTGTTTACTGTGTGGCATCGCTGCATGATTTACAGCACCTACATCTAAAATCATAACTAGAAAACATCTAATTTTTCTGTTGATTATTACTATGCACCTGAATTGTTTCTTTATACTAAATACTCCACAGCACCTTCATCAGACAATTTTATGACTCTTGTTTTCGGGTAGCAAACCAGGAGACAGCAATGTGCATCAGGATTGCCCGTAATTAGAGATGCTTGAGTTGAGATGCTTTGGGTCTCTCTTCAGAGGATAGAGCAATTAAACAGCACTTTGTCAGTACGAAGTACAACTTCAATCTATTTCAGTGCTATCATGTGTTTTCAAAGCTGACATTAATCGGTCCCAAGAGTCTGAACTCATAAAATGAGAAGTACACAACTAATGGCCATATTTAAAAAATGTAGTTGAAGTGTCTCACCCAACCTCACACAGGAGCAATATGGCTGAATTCAGGTTTGGCTCTAACCCTCCAGAACAGCATCTAAACAGACCTAACTTTAAAACCAATCTCTTTTAGTGTTATTCTCTCCCTTCCTCACCTACCAGGCCTCATCCACCTTCAGCAGTTCTGAGAAAGCAGGTGTAAAGGAAACAACCTCATTTTGATTAGGATCTCTTAATACTGAACACCATTCAAGCAATCACTGCAAAGGCAGATCTTCACCGCAAAATCACAAAGCTACAAGGTAACCAGTACACAGCATACAAACATTACAGGATTAAGAATTACAGTGCAGCAACAAACAGAAATCTCCTAACACCAATTTCTATCAGAATGTTTTCTATCACCTCAGGAAACTGAGTTTATTTCAGTTTGACCAATGCCAACAGACAACATACCACTATTTCCCTTTTACGCCAGCACAATACCCAAGCCTTAATTATAGAATTTTTACAAAGCACAACAGTATCATATTGCAGTCAGCCTTTTGCCACAAGCTCATCATAAACAAATATTGGTTTGAACTCCAGTTAAAAAAAGAAAGAAAAAAAACCCACCACATTCAAAAGCAAAATGAAAACTCACCTCATTTCCACCAACAGCTTTGGTTAAAATTACTGCAGAAGACACAGGAGGAGGCATGCAGCCTACTGTCTGCAAGCTGAAAACAACAAAAACAGTTGTTACATTCCTCACACCACACAAACACTCTGCAACCTCAAACCTTAAAATATGAAGTAGCCAAGCAGAAAAAAATAACCTTATCACCTGCGCAACCTAGTTTGTGTTAGAGTTACAGCCCTGCACCAGCCGGCAGGATTTCTCTGCCATCTCTTACCTGTCACCACAGTGAAGAGTCATGTCACCATTTAAAAACACAAACACGTAACTTGTCTGTGACTCCATTTCCCCTGTCTGCAGTACTGTATCTACCATTCCCAATGATATCTATACATCTGTCACAAAGATAACTGCACCAAGTGTCCTGATGTAGTAAAGTTTGTAGTGTGTTTTGAGATACCTGCAACTATTTGGGAAAAAAAAAAATAATAAGGATGTAAGATTTTTTTTTTTCTTGAAAAGGGAAAAAAATAATGCAGTTAAGCTTTTTAGTTCCTGAACATTAAAAGGCCATCAAATGTTTAATTTTTATGCATGTTTTCACTCCCTAGTAAAATCACTTGACTTCAATTAATCAAAACATTAAAAGGTTTCTTCTGCATTTTAGAAGCCTAAAATACAAACTATTATTATCTGTCATTTTTTCCATTGCTTGTGCAGCAAAACTATTGATGTATATAGTAAATGCTGTTGCAAAGTAAGAAAAAACAGTAGTGAGCTTTCCTTTGTCTTCAAAGACAGTCTGTTAAAACTGGCTATTACAAGAATTAGATGTATCAAATGTGTACTTAGAAACAAGAACATACTATAGTATATTACAATTAAATTTAGGGCTGAGTAATATAGAGTTTGTGAAGAGAAAGCATTTTGACTTAGAAGGAACAGTAAGGCATGGAATAAAACAGTCTACAAAACCCCAAAAAGCATGGACTCTGTGTTTTCAAGTACTGGAGTTTAAGACAATATTCTGGTTCAGGACAATCAATCACTAGTGGTGAACTCCTTTGCACTTGTAACTGTGTTAGTCCATCCCCAAGAAATGCAGTGTCAAAAAAGCTGTAGCAAACAGAAGTGCTGAATCATAGAATCAACCAGGCTGGAACAATGGGGAGCACATTACAGTGCAATAGATATGCTGTAAATATACAAAAAGCTTGAACAGAAGAAACAGGTAAATGACAATGATGGTATTCAGTTTGTAAGCTACAGACACTGTGGAAAAGGAAAGAGGCAACCGATGCAAGCAATATATCAATCTAATCACAACATGCCAACCACCACCTTGGAATTACATAGTACCTTTAGCTTATAGTGAATAAGCTATGGAAGCAGAGAGTTGTCAGCACTTAGCAGGATAAGGTTATCTTGAAAAGAAATACAGGAAAAAGAAATGGTGTGAAAAAGTTTACAAATATATATGAAAATATACAGTAGGTAAACACATGGTGAGTCTGATGTCCATCCCTTAAATCGGCTGTGACAGGCAGGCAGCTCCTAGAACTTCCCACCTGAACTAATAAGGGGTGGATTAAGTTCAAAGTTATCCAGAGAGGTATGAAATGTGTGCAAGGGCATTCATCTCAGCTGGCAGGGATTTTCCACACTACAAGGGAAAGATTTAATAACACAATCTCTGTGAACCCTCACAACTTTAAAATAATACATTTGGAATTAAAAAATAAAAACAACCCAAAACTTAAAATCACTGTCAAACTACAGGTTTTAGTATTCTTCATATGAAAACATTAATCTACAAAAATCTTGGTACACACTAAATGGAAATACTTTTAATCAGGTGTATCAGAACATGCACCTGTGAACTTTTTTCTTAATTTGTGTCAACTACACACAATTCTACCAATATAGAAACAAATTCCTCTAATGGCCAACAGATTACTACAGATTACCAAACTGAAACATTTCAGTGGTTCAGGCATGGTGTAAGCATTAACATCAGGGGTCCAAACACTTGCTGAAGAACAATAAATAATATCTGCTCTGCTGAAACATTACAGACAACTGAGTAGTAGGGTCCACAGTCCTTTATTTTAGATATGGAATTACCAAACCCATGTCTTATACCAGATCTTCGCATCTCGTGCCTTACCACCTGTGCTAAGAGTGGCAGAAGAGGGGAATCTGTGTAAACATTAATAACCTGCTTCATGCATCTTTTGTCAATGCAAAACCTAGTTAGCTAACAAAAAATTAACACAGAAGATGCTTAGGCTGGACACCCCTGGGAGCATATGCTTTTTTTCCCAGGCCTTTGTGAGGACTATTAACTAGCTCCTACTGCAATTTGTGCTAAACATGCGTGCAGAGAAAGTGACTTTGTCAAAGCCAGTCTTGTCTCCCTGTTTTTCCTCAAGCTACTTCAGTGTTTCTAGGGAATAAAGGCTATAGCTGTGGGGCATTAGGATGAACTTCTGGTTAGCGAGAGCAGCCAAGGCACAGACTGCTACTCACATCCGCTCCTCACCCTCCTTTCAGGCACCCATACAGGGACATATGAGTACCTGCCTTAAAATGTGTTATCCTAGAATGAGGACAGAACTTAGTATTTTCTGCACCTGCATAGCACTGAAGGTACAGCTCCCAAAAGGCTCCCTTTGCAATGGATGTCTTCAGAGCCATAAAACAGCTGCTGCTCTGAGCATGTCTTGAACAGCAGTATTTATCAAAAAGGTACTTAAAAACCCCACACACAACAGAAAAGCCCTACCTTCATGTAACTCCTCAATCTGACCATTCTTTAAATGAAATCTCAGTACAGCAATTACTGCACTGGAAGATAAAACACAGCCAAAACAGAAACAGTACTCAAGGAACAAGTGCCTGCAAAATTGAAACATTTGGAAGTATACTAGCTCACTGGTAAAATACAGACACACATTCATGAAAAAAGAGGCTGGTTTAGGCTCCATATTTAAGAAGATACACATACAAGTGGTTACTTTTTAAAAAGATACATACATACACAGTTTTAAATGCAGTTTTACAGGTGTGCATGTAAACGCATTCAAATATACTCATCCATGTCACAGATTATCCCTTAAATAGTAAGAACCAAAGTGGTGTAAGAGTCTTAAGAAAGAAGGGATTAGAAGTGCTGCAAGGAACAAAAAAAAAACCACCAAAACACTCTCTTGCACTTTACAATCCAGAAACAGATCTCAGGGATTAGAAGGGAATTTTGGCTCACTGTGGAAAATCATACCTTTGTTCTAGCTCAGGAAACACTTTGCAACAATGTAATGAACAACCTTTACTATATATAGTCAAAACCAAATGGACATTGCACATAAAACTTGTTACCTCCTTGACATATGGTTAAGCAAGACAGTGCTAACATTTAAATGATGCTATGATCTCAATTTCACCTTCCCATCAGCATTTGGATCACTTCACATGTGGTGGAACACCTGGAGAAGCCTCTTAAAAGCAGAACAAAATGTTCTTTTAAGTTTAGGCCTTGTAAAACATAAACAGCTTTATCGCTGAACTTTTAAGACAAGGAAGTCTCCCCAAGCAATGTTTCACCAAGCAGTAAGAAACAATGGAGATTCTTTGAGTTGCTTTCTAAAACAACTGATTTTTGCATTCAAAAATTGCAGTGTGGCTGCATGGTGCCAGGTAGTGACCTCTGATTGTGGAAAAAAAAAAGCCTTTCACTTTTTATTTTTCATAGCATCTATCACTACTGCACCACCAATACAGCTTTGGAAGCATGCATTGGCAGAGTACACCAAAGATTAAAACCACATTATTTTCATGGTAACAGCTTCTGCTCCCCTCGAAGTTGTCCTCCTATAGAAATTTCATTCTCTCTTTTCCCACCCTTTCCCCCACAATTTAGCTAGGAGCAGATACTGAATCCCAATCTGGACACATGCAAGAGATGCTCAATAAAGACTAAAATCAGAATTGAACACCAGTAAGTGACATACACAGTATTTATGCACCAATTTACTTTTTTTTTCCTTCAGCACTCCTTTTCCTTCCTCCATATGGAAAATGAGACCCAGCATAGCACTTGAACTGTGCTTTATTAAAAAGAAAGCTAATCTGATGAAAGCTCCCCATAGACGAAACTAACTGACCAGACTTCACAAAAATGAGACCAGTTCCTGAAAGGATAATCTTGTGCATGTACCACGTTTCCAACAGCAAAGTGCTGAAGCACAAAATCAATCAGCAAAATCCATTCACAATACAAGCTTTAAAGCACCCACTGCAGGATAAGCAGTCCTATAAGAAGACAGATACAAATATATTTCACTCCATTATGGTTAAACATACCCTTTTAAAAGCCATTCATTTATAGGTGTGATTGATAATAGCTGAAGAAAGAGCCATATTGCTGTTGGGAAGAACACAAGTGTAAAAATCTGGACAAAAAGGTGTAGTTTCACATGCATCAAAGCACTTGTCAGCTCCTGCAAGAGAAAAAGAAGAGAGGAAGTTGCAGTCATAACAGCCGAAGTAGGATCACATTTGTGCTTTTAAAACTAGGATCATCTTTATAATTCAAAGAGAGTGCATGTCAAAAAGGCACCTTTAGGGATCATCTGATCCCTTCTTTAATAATGAAGTACATCCAGACAACATAAAAGCCCTGGCAGCTCCTAGGCATTTTTCCAAAAGAATTGTCCACCATTTCAATAACAGTATAGCTCTCATAACAGCAGCTTTCCAGCAGGCAGCCTTAGCACTTCGCCACTGCTTCAAAACCTGTGTTAACTATGCTGACAGCCTGTTTATTTACTGCCGATATCAAGAGGAAGGGAAATTTGTAGTGTCCACATGATTTCAAAATCACGTCTAGTCTAAAGACAGCCACAAACTCTGATTCTTGTTTATACATTATGGTCATCATTTGTGATGGGTTTTCTTTTAAGGAAAGACTAACAAATACAAAAAGCAAAGTAATCTGTAACAGATTTTGTTTACTTATTGTACCAACAAATAGGAGATATATAGAAAAAAATAGGTGGATGATGAATAGCAAAGAAAGAATAACAAGAGCATAACAAGCTAACAATAGCTAACCCATAAAATTCACAGAAATAAAATGCAAAACACCGCTGGAGACTGAGAAAACAAGGAAAATTTTAATTTTAAACAGTGTAAGTGCACTTCTGTGTGGTGATTGAGAATTAGCAATAAAGTGTTCAGTTAGCTCTGTGCCTCCACTTTTGTCTTTTGGACACTCCAAGGATCTTTTACACAGTCTTGAGTACAAGGGAAAAAGCTTTGTACATTTCAGCTCATTTCAAAGCTCATAAGAGAAGAAAAAATCCTTTTCCTCTCTCT
The DNA here is from genome assembly GCA_002631895.1 of Agapornis roseicollis. NCBI lineage: Eukaryota > Metazoa > Chordata > Aves > Psittaciformes > Psittacidae > Agapornis > Agapornis roseicollis. The sequence goes on from NDXB01001390.1 coordinate 25,774, forward strand.
CAAAATACTTGCTCTCTTTTCAAGTAAACAATGCAATAGGAAAAGAACTGATGACACTGTTATTCAAATCCTAATTTGCTAGGGGTCTCCAGCTGAAGCCCCAAAGGCATTTAAAAAAAAAAGGATTATAAAAAAGTGTATTTCTATGTATAGTCATGCAGCAGCCAGTCTTCAAGTGCCACCCTCTTTCAGCTTCAAGAAAGAAGAACTTTCATGAAACACAATCAAATATTGCATTTTCAACCATGCACACATATGTTATTATACATCTGGAAGTACTAGCAATTCAGCACTGTGTCCTTGTTACTTTATTACTAAATAAATAGATAATAAAATTATCCCCCAAATTTGGGTTAGGGTTAAAAAACTTCCACAAAAAAAACCACAAACCCTTTCATGTGTATTCTTCAAGTTACACAAAACAGAGAGTTGAAACTTACATCTTGATCAGGTTTTATCAAGAAAGTATCACTACATTCAGCACTTGGTTAACAATGAATGAATGTTGTTTCAAACACGTAAATAAAACAACGATTATTTTTAAAGAAAGAAAGTTCTTGAGCAGGCTAGTATCACTCAACATGGAAAAAAAATAGGCCTTCACACATAACCAGTTACAATACCTAAGGCATTATGCATAGCCTCATTGTAGTACCATTTCATCTTATCTCAAAAAGAAAGCAAAAATTAAACATCTAGTAATAGAAACACATCCTATGTGTGAAGACAAGATACCTGGAAATACCTATATATAAAAGTGCATGTACTAAAAGTAAATAATGGCATTGAGAAAAAACAAAGAAAGCGACTCGTTAAGCAAAGCTGCTAATTCTTCCTTCTTCCCTGCCAAGTCATGTCTTAGTGGCCTAATCTATGAAGACACCCCCAATCTAAGCACCACCACACATACAGAAGTGCCCTTTTGATTAAATAGTTTTTACAACTGGAAAATGCCTTAAAAATATATGATTTGAAGAAAGCTCTCATATTTTCAAAAGCAAAATCCAAGACAAAAACTTGGACAAGACTGGCTAGAGCTTCCAGGGAGCAAGGAAGGCTAGTACGAGAAGGAATGCAGAACAGGTCTTTGCAGATACAAATTACCATTCTTTAGAACGTCTCTAGTGATTGCCTGTTAGAATAGTTATTCCTAAGACAGTGTCATCATTAAACAAATACCAAGGCAAACAGCCTTTACCCTCTTGAGTTCTTTACAAAGGCATCTGTCACTGCAGACCTCAAAAGCAGAAGTCTCAGAAAAGTTACTGGAAGCTTCTAGTTATGACTTTGTTTCTGCACACCAGGTAGGACAGGTTACCTTGTTTTTCTTGGTATTTTAAACCCTTTGAGAGCTCATCCTAGCTTCTCACTGGTCGGCATGAGTCATGTTGCCATCCAGCCATGCTTAGATGGTCATAGCTGGACTCCTCTGGGAAAACACCCACACAGAGCAAACAGTGTTTTCAGTGGCTTGCCAAATTCCTCATGGAAATGGATAACTCTAGCATGTGATTTAACTTCTGGGGCCCTACAGGAGGTATTTACTCTAAAAAAGCAAGCTATCCAGTCACTGAAAAGTAGAAGAGCATTATATTAAAGTGAAATCAAATGTTCTTGTCATTTCTGGACTCAGACTCTTTCTACAACTGTAAGAGTCACCTCTAGATCTGAAAATGTCACAAGCCCATGCACAGGCAGACTCTTCTTGAACAGTGTCAATTATTTTGTAAAATGCTTTCTGAATGCATGTTAGCAAATTTTTTTGAGCATGAGGTTTAAGAGGAGATAAAACCTAAAGCGTAACCTTAAAAGAGCATCAGCTATTTCTAGTTTTGTCATATTTATCAGAAGGCCTCTGTTAACACACAATTTTTTACTATTTCATAAAGCATACCAAACACTAGTTCCAATCTAACATATTAACCAAGGTAAACAGCCAACACACAGGTCAAGAACTAATAAAGACAAAAGCAGAAGCTATTTCCTTTGCAATCCAATAAAAAGATATATTAAAATTATATATAATACCAACTTCAGGTTGTGCCTTAAAGAATTAAAACATGCCTCAAAATATATTAATGAAATAATGGTCTGGCCTCCTAACACATTGAAGTATAGTTTTTGATACATTTTAGAAAGTAATAGCACAAGGTACAATGACTGCAATGTTTTTCTTTCTTTTTATCTTCTGCCTCCATGGCAGAAATTCAGGAAAGGCTAAGCTTCTTGATGGAACATAGAGTTGGATGTACAGCATCAGTCCTAATTAATATTTCCAAAAGAACCTGAGGTCAGCTACCTAGACATAAATATCTGCTCCTGTAAAAGCTTTGTTTGCATCAATATATTGCTTTTAGAACCACAGGTGAGAAAAGTTATGAAAATTCAAAGACATGAAACATTGGCCAAGAACTTGAAAGTCGTATCACCTTAATTAGAAAAAGTCAGGTGGACACTGGCATTGATAATGCTACTGACTTCACACTCACTCACAGCTGCTTTACAGATATAAAGCTTCAAGGATACAACTAAGTGAAAGAAGTTTGACTTTTTTTTCTCTATATGCAAAGATTCCTAACACTGGAAGCAGGAAACTCCACTCCATTAGTACTACTCAGGCTTTGTGCTTCAGGTTTCTCTTTTCTGTAGAAGAAAGTTCCTCTCTGCAGCCTACTTCCATTAGGATTAATTCCTGTCCCAGACAGATAACATGGCTCTTCCGGCTTCCTCACAGTGCCACAAGGCTCAAAATAGCTGCTACAGAATTGACTAAAGCTACTCACTTCACTTACACTGTGTCCCAGCAGAACCAGAGGCCAAAACTGCCAGCAGGCACAGGCAGAAGGCTGCTGCAAATTCAACCACCATCTCCTTTAGAATTTTTATCTCTACAACCATGATACAGGCATAGATACTTTTTGTTGTTGTTGTGGAATGCATACAATTTGTACAGTTCCAGTTGTTCCCAGTTTGCCTAGAAGATTATTGGACAATATCATGGTGACTCCTTTAGGCATCAGGATCACGCAACATATGAATGACCTCACCTGTTAGGACAGCAAACAGCATAAAAGGAATCAAACTCAAACTCTGGCTGCTCTGTCTCTTCTTGGCAGGTAGCCACCATTTCTTTCCTCCATGCCTCCTTTACACATCACAAAGTTCTCCCCTTCATCTCTTCTTACTCCCTAATTGTTTCTCTTTGAAAAAACGTGCCAAAATTTGAAACAAGTCTCACTGTTTGCAATATGCAGCTGTGCATAGGCACTTCAAGTCCAATTGTCTACAACTAAATTCTATAGGAAAAGATTGCCAAGACTTTGTACCTGTATTGGCCTTGCATCTGCAGAGGGACCCTTTTGTGTTGATACTTGCTGCTGTCCTGTGCCTACCCAACATGGTAACTTAAAGCCAACAGATCTTTGCCTGTTATCAATCCTGTCAATTGACTAGCCTAGTGTTATTTAGAGATCACACCAGCAGGCAAGATGAAGGAGAGAGACACCAAGAGCACCTTCTGTTTGTGCCCTACAGAGGCATGGAGACTTCATATAGCCCCTCTCTACCTAGCTCACTACAAAGTTCTACCCTACGCTGGTTTCTATCCCAGTTTTCTGGCCTGTATCTCACCTGAACAGTGGGAAGTCAAAGAGCAGAAGGAGTGGCAGAAGGCAAGTGCTGCAGTTCTCACGGGTCTCACCACGATTTGGGTCTGGGACACATCCAGGGCGTAGACCCAGTCTCAGAATTGTTCTCAACACTTTCATTTCACCAAAGCCTTGCAAAGTCAATTAACCCTCCCTCTCTATGGATGGGTGAAATTTATTCACACTTTCCTTCTCATCATGGTCATTGCTTTGTGAAGAATTTTCTGAAATCAAAGAGGGGTCCATAAATGTCTAGTATTTATCTCCTCTTGTTAGCCATTTTCCCAGCATCATCAACAGCACAATAATTAAATATTCCAACTCAATTCTTTCCTGATCAAAAGCAACACAAATCTTTTTAGAGCAAAACAAGAATGAAGCAATGAGAAATTACAGTACCTCAGTTTTTAAGGAGAGTCCGCTGTTAAAGAATATAGCTGAAACAGCAATGTAAGTTATGGTAATTTCTGGTTTCAAGGGTCCTAAAAAACACAGACATAGAAAACAAAGTGAACTACTCAGAAAAAAACCTGGAGAAAATCTAATCATTAAAGTCTCTAATAAGAATAATGGGGTTTCTATTAGGTTACAGAAAGCATGCTATCTGGTTTTCAATAAAAGCAAGCCAGTGAGTGGAGAGTGAGGTATGATGTCATATAAATTTGGCTTCTGTGATTACAGGCTACTTATGGTAACTAATGGGCAAACTGTGGAAATGTGAAAATAGGGAATTTTTCACAGTTCTGTCATCAGAGTGTCCCTATAGCATCAGCAAACTCAAACTATATATGCTCAAATAAAAATATTAGCTGCTTCTTCCACAGGACCATCAATACCATTCACATATCTGTGTCTCAATCCTTCCCCCACAACACACACACCTGTCCAGCTGCCTGCACAGAGGAAACCCAATTATACTTTGCAACAGTTTCCTTGGGCAATACAATTCTGCATTATTCCCCTACAACAGGGCTGTGGCAAAATGGTTTGCTCCTACAATAACACATTTCAGACACACTGCTGCAGTGAGATCAGCAAGGGCAGATGCCTGCACCTCCAAGGGTTCCACTATATTTAAGGCTTACATTTGTATATATTTGTATACTTTTTTCAGGGATATTAAAATAAAATACTTTTTATACTCCTATAAAAATGATGAATTCTCTTAATACACTTTGCTTTCAGAGGCCACCAAGCACAAACTGTATATACTCATTTTTCCACAAGCATTCAACCAGTCATTAGAAAGAAATTGTTAGCAGTCTACTTAGGACCAAAGTAATATCCTAACTCTACAAGTGACAGTAACTTGTCATGAGCAAAACTACAGCAGCAGACAAACAAGCCTTTACTTGACACAGAGATCCTTTCTGCTCCTTCAGATGAATGATACATTGATGGTCACACTGGAGTAAGGTAAATGAGCCTCAGAGAGATTTGATCATACACTGAGTTTAATCAAATTTGCATCTGAAGTCATTTAAACCCAAATCCTACCCCCAGAGAGGGCTCTGTTGATAAGACACTGAAATGGCATGTGTTAAATACAAAAAAAAGCCCAAACAACCAAACCAACCAACCAATCTATATGAAGCACAAGGTAAAAATAAGCCAAGAGATGCAATAGCTAAAGTTGAAACAAAGCACATGGGTAGTTGCAAAATTATGGTATGTTAACTGAATAGCCAGGGGGGATAGGACAAAGGTAAACAGAAAAATTATACAAATATATGTAAAATTATACAGAAAACTATGTAATACATAGAACTATATACTTTTTCTAATCTTTTAGAAGATTAGAGCATATACGTACATGCATAAACATGATGGGCAAAAAGGCAGTGGGTCAGTTTGTCTGGCTAAAACAGTGGTTCTTCCAGGACTCAGTTTTTCTATTTTAAGGCTTTTTGCTGGACTGCCTGAACTCCTTTACACAGGAGAAACCTCTAAGACTAGAGCAAATACACATTCCTGGAGAACACGGAACTCTGCTCAGAACAGATCCCCTTCATCCCTTGTGTAAAAGACTGGTCAGGAAAGCTCTGTTCACAAAAGAACTAAATAGGCTCATTCATCAAATAGGAAAACACTCAAAAAGGGCTTGGCTTATGCCCTGAAGGTGGCAACAGCACAAATCTTTGTTATTTGTGTTCCACTGGTAAGGATGCTGGACCACCCATACCATTGGAAAGGCCCTGCAAGTTACAGTGCATGGTTTTGTCAGCTGGAAGATGACAAACTAAGGGGAAATTTTATGCGTTGATATTTCCCACCCCCCACCTCTTCTTTCTTCTGGCTTAAAAACGAGAAAAATAATTACTGGTTTTTCCTCAGACCACTGAGATCACACAGCTTCAGAAGAGGGACAGATATCACTTTGTGGAACATGTGCTCATGAGTTTCAATCAATGCTTACAAGATTTTTCAAGCAAGTTGTCCCAGGAACAATATCATGCCAAAGCTTGACATCTCTCTGTAGCAGGATAATTAAATGAAGTGTTCCATCATAGTGCTTCCATGCAGGAAGTAAGTTGAGGGAAAATTATCTCATATCCTAGTTAAAAGGATCTCCCACATTGCTGCTAACAATTAGCATGACAATCAAACAGAAAGGGACAAGCCACCTCATACTATCAATTTTAAGTTGTCTTTAAGGTCTGCTGAAGACACAGCATGGACCCTGCAAGAAGCTCCACGTGAGTCCTATTCACCTATGCAATACAGCACACAGATGTTAGAAGGGATCCTTGCACAGCAGAAATTTGCCTACCCTGAACTCCATGAAGTACTGGAGCCTTAGCTGCCACAGCAAATGTTCAGAGCCATATGGTTTTTAATCATTTTCGTTTTCCCAGAACCTAAAGGGGAAAAGGGGGAAAAGGTTGGCTCCTCAGTGAGAAACCATCTACCCCCAAACTTCAGCTCTGTTAAGAAAAAAAAAAAAAATACAAGAATAAAACCTATGTGTATAAAAGAACAGCCAGATTCTTAATCCCCTCCCATAACATGGAACTGCTAGAGTAGTTTTGTTCATATGTTCTATATCCCTTTTCTTAAACCTTCAAAGACCAGTTGGAAAAATATATATATAAAATTAAATTAGTTCTTGAAAACTGTAAATATCTGGAACTGAAGTTACAACAGAAACTAACCAGCACATGCTGCCAGCATTTACACTTGAAGATATACTGTTTATTTTTAAATAACACTGGATGTTTCATCAGCTGTTGTTCCAAGAAACATACACGTTCTCGCTGCTTAGAAAAGGGCAGATCATATTCTCATTTGTTTACTGTGAGCATTTGGCACCATTTTGCAATGAACCATTTTCACTGGTTTTTACTCATCTTTCATGATGAATTAAGAGGGGACAACAACTCTTTAAAACACACGAGCGTTATTATAAAGTAAAAAAAAAAAAATCATCTGGCTGAAATACAGCACCTGAGATTTTAAGGCAGTATACCATAAGCTACACCTCTCGAGAAGCTCACAGCTGACATTCATACATCAAACTGCAGTAACTTCATGCCCATCTCAGAGTTCTTGAAGTTATTACTTAAGTTTAACAGGAGTACATGTAAAGGAAGTTGCTAACCAGCTTTCACTACTACTAACCCAAAGAGAGTAAGCTATTATTCCAGCAACTGGTGCAGTGCCTAGCAAAGATACAGGAACACACCCCAGACTACTTCTTCTGTATCTGAGAAACACGGACTGACTGACCGGCCGAGAGGCGAGCTGCTGGTGGTGCAGGAACTACTGGAGGGCCCGGCTGTGTCCCGGCCCGCTCCCTGCGGCTCTCCCTCCTGCACCACTCACAACCCGAGCTCCAAACTTTGTGCGCTGATGCCCCGACGCTAAAGGAGCACCCGAGCAAGTCCCAGCGTCCCCGGCACCGAGGCGGCCAGCACCCCCCTCCCAGGGACCCCAAAAGAGGCCCACAGACCCTCCCCTGCCTGCACCCCCAGCACCGGAGCAGTCCGCTTCACGTCCTGACTCTTCCACCGGGGCCCGTGCAGGGCAGCGCCAGGTCCGGCCCGCACGACTGAAACGTGCCGGGTGGTCAACGCCGGCCGCCGAGAGTTGACAAAGTACAGCCGGACCCCGAAGGCGCCTGTGCTCTCGGGCGGCGGCTCCGGTGGCCCCGCTAGCGCGCTCCGGATTGCTCACCGAGCCGAGCTGCCGGGGCAAACCGTCCCCAGCGGGGCAGCAGCCGGACTCACCCCCTTTGACGCCGACAGTGGGCTCCAGCCGCGCCACCGCGATAACCAGCACGATCCCGAGAATGAACCACTCCTTCCGCAGGCGCTCCAGCAGCCCCATGGCGCGCCCCGCCGCCCGGCACAGCACGGCCCGGCGCGGCGCACCACGGCGCAGCGCCGGGGCGGGGTGCAGCCCCTCCGCCCGCCGGCAGGGCCAGCCGGATCCGCTGACAGGAAAAGTCTCACCCACCGCCGCCATCACTACCACGCACCTCCTAGTAGACACGCAGCATCCGATCGACGGCCCGCCCGCAGCGCAGACACCCGCCGTCTTCGCCCTCTAGCTTTGGCTGCCCTCGCCCCACGCTGCCTCCCCACACCGAGGCGGGGACGCAGGCAGTCACAGTGGGCCCAAGCGGCGCGGGGTGCTGTGACAGGACGACGACGCCGCCGGCAGCCTCCGTTGCTGCTATCGCCGGTCAGGCCGTGAGGGCGGCCCTGAGAGCCGGTCGCTGCGGGCGCGGATGCGCGGCGGACGCGGTGGGGCAGCGTGCGGGATCGCTGGAGGATAAGTGCGCGCTGTTTTGGTACATTACAACGCCTGCGTGACGCCCCGCGTCTGACGCGCGAGCTGGCGGTTGCGGCCGTTGGGCGCGCGTGGCCCGGCTGGTGGAGGCAGCGGCGTCCCTCAGAGTGCGGGCACTCCCCACCCCGGTGCGGAGGACGCGGGTCACTGCGCAGGCCGAGGCTGCCGGCAGTGGCAATGGTGGCGGTTGATACCCCGCGGCCCTAACTGCGAAAACGATTTATTCCGGGCTGGCGGCCACCCCTCGGTCACAGACGTGTCGCCGGTGCACGCGCCCCCGTGTCCCGTTACCGAGCGAGTAACCGGCTGTTCCTCTCTGCTCACCCTGGTGTTGCAGTAGGAAGGCGCCTTCCCGGCTGGCTGGGCTGAGCAGACCCGAAAGCATCTGCCTTGCCCGGAGGAAAAGCGCCTATCGCGACTTGCCTACCCCGGTCGGCTCCTGCGGTCTGCCCCACGCCGCCGTGCGCGGATGCCTGCTGAGCGAGCCGGCTTCCAGACGGCAGACGATCCCCTGTGCGGAGGTCGTGGGTTTGTTTCAGTGTTAATTACATTTCCATTAAAACAAAGTATCGTAAACCCTCGCTTTGGTTATCGACCGCTCCTTCCTTCTGTCCCTGTCTTGTCGCCGCTTCCCTGATGGATTTGTTATAGCCCAGCCCCTGCCCGGTAGCAACCCCCTCGCTCTAAATCACATTAACAAGAAAATGGTAAAGCATGAAACGCTTGAAACGCTCAAAACACGTGAAACTCAGTACGGCCACGGCTGCCTTGGTCTGGTAGGTTTAGAACACCCAGCAGATCTGATGTGTGATTTCCAGACACGTAGGTAAGTTTATACTTTGCAGCCCCTGTTGAAGACACATTCAGGCTTCCAAGAACACCTCTGCTACATGCCTTCTGCTCTCTGCTACCCAGTAAATAAGTGTTTATAGCTCAAAACTCATTTATGAGCTCAGCTACTTCAGGAGGCGTATGATGTTGTGCATCCTGTATGGTTCATTTCTCTAAATGTGTTTTTTTTTAATAAGGACTGAATATACCTTCCTTCACCCACAAGGGAATCCAAAATGTGCATTTAAGATTACAGATTTCATTGCTTCACTAAAGTTCACTGGAGTGCATGTTGATCCTTGCTCCCTTCTTAGATACAAGTGCCAGACTGCAAAACTTCACTGCATTTACCTGTGCAACTGCTACAGGTTGACAGCTTTGGGAGTAACAAAATGCATAATGGCTGTTATAAAGCTGTGATTATGAAGTGTATAGAAGGATTTGATTACTGCACAGGAAGGACAGGGTGATTCAGCAAAAGATGGAAAGTTAATGTTTATCATCTAAACTACATGAAATGTTTGTGTGGATACTCATTCACAGGTGAGGTGACCCTAGCTCTAGGACATGGCACAGTTCATAGATCAGAGGGCTTACATCTTTTCCCACATGACTCTGAAAACACACTAGCAAGAGCACAGGCCCTCTGACCTGAATACAGCAGGAGACCAGGCACATGTCCAGCGTTCCTCCAGTCCTGCCATGGATGTGTATGCAGCCCTCAAGCTCCTAACAGGGTTCCAGCCCAGCTGATTCAGTACATGATGCAGAAGCCTCACTCTGCACCAGCAGACCTGAAAGGCGCAAAAAGCAAAACTTTACTAACAGAAAGTAAATCTATTGAGGCTGAAAGTTAAGCAATCAGAAGTTAGAAGCAGCCAAATTTCATAGTGAATGAAGCTGCTGCAATGTCAGCTGCTGCAGAAGCTGTAGACAGATGCAGAGGAGTGAGCATGGAGGTTGCTCAGCCTGGCAATAAAATTCAATCCTGCAGTTAAGACAACAGCCTCTCCCTGGTTTTGCATCATAGTTTTTACATGGTGCTAATTCTGCCACTCACTTTTTGCAGGTTGATACTAATTATGAACTTCCAATCTTGCCTGCCACCCAAGTTAATTCCATGTTCATTTTGCCAACAAGTGTCAGATGTTTGCTCACAGCAGACCTAATTGGCTGAAGTTGGAAGCCTCAGGTTCAGTCCAAGACTCTGGAAAATTCTTCTAATTTTCCCCTTCAAAGGATCATCCCTTGTGTGCCGTAACAAGCCTGTCTCTCCTCTAGAGAGACAATCTCACCATGTATTAGATTTAGAACAGTTAAAGAAAAAGTGTAAGAAATATAAGAAAACCCCTAGTGGTTTGCCAATGGTCATCAAATATGACAGAAGAAGCCTTATTTACACTCACTAAAGAAGCAGCAGCAGCTTCAATAAGGCTCTGTTACTTTGAGTGAATGTTTTGCCTGGAAATTTGTTTCCAAGAGATCTGAAGTTTGTAACAAATTTCTTTTGCCAACTGAGTTACAAAAGATGTGGATTCATGTAGCTCTCATCTTCCATAATCTTTAAGGTCGCACACAGATATTCTAAGATGTGCCTCAAAAGACCTAAACAACCAGACGTTTTAGCTGATATTGTTTAAAAGCAGTTCTTCAATTATTATGATAAACATGTAAGTCTCAAATGAAAGAAATGAAGTTGTTTCTGCTTTTAAATAAGAGAGCACTTTGTAAGCCCTGCCCCAACACAGAGCAGGAAGGAAGAAAACACTGCAAGTGTATTATATATTGGCAGGACTCTCACATGCTCCAAATCTGTTTGCAAGACAGCATCTCTTTTACTACAAGGCAACTTGTCATCCACATTGAGGCATTTGGTCAGTATTAGAGAGGGACAATTCAGTGTCTGTCATCTGAAAGTATATTCTTCAACATTTCACTTTCCTCATCAGGTTTCCATACAGATAATATACATATCCTAATTAACCACTGGGAGTCAACCAGATCCCAGAATGGTCTGCCGCATGCATACATACATCGCCATTACATCACCATTTTGTGCTATATTTAGCTGTGGCTTAGACAGTACAGGAATGAGAATATAACTTCTGATTTCACATGACCAAATTTTCATCTTTTTTCAACTTCAAACATACCCCAGGGCTTCCAGATGTTTTCCTGCTACCAAAGGCCTTTGTGCTTCCTTCTGCATAATACAAAAGCTTCTATGGCATGCCTAGCTATGTGACACCAAATCTTCATCTATGTGAACACCAAATCTTCACTGCATCTGTTGAAATCAACAGGACTGCTCATGGTTTTCATGTCTGTGAAGATGCAGAAGTGGACTATGTGTTTCTGGGCTTCATGTAATGAGCAATCAGTCTCATGTGGTTTGTAACTGATGCCGAGACATAGGCTCCCTTTTGTGCTATATGGAGCCTATTTCTTTTGTGTACCCAGCTTCTTATCTGCACAACATACCTTGCTACCTAATAACTGCACAGTTAAATTATTTTAGGGAATGTACTGCGATTTTTAAGTTCCATGGTAGCAGATGTCATCTGATTATGCATTTAGACAGGAGAGATTTCAATATAAAGGAGAGGGGATCATGAGATAAAGGGAGCTTAAATGAGAAGAAGAGATAGTATTAAATAATTTAACTTGAAAAGAACAAAGATATTCAGAATGAACAAGATAAAGAGAGGTGTTAATTATAAATAGGAAAGTTGAGGAGAAAAAGTGGAAATATATGGGACAGTTTACAATGCATTTATATTTCTCACAGGCACTTAGTGGCATGATCTCAGATTTTTTCCAGGTGCTTGAAGAGATTGATATACTGATCCCATTAGCTGTTTTTCCTTTTAGAAATGGAATTCACAACTGTTATTCCATCCTGGCCTAGATCCTTACACTGTTTCAGGCATCTGCAAAGGATCTTTCAATTGCTGCTACTGGATGTTAGTAAATACCTGTGAGCACTTTGGTATTACCAGCTGTGGGACTTACTACCATTAGCAAAATGCAGTAATAGGAATTATGTACAAGTTCAATTTAGAACAGTGCTTAATGGGACTTAAACACATATATAGGTATGCTTTTCTACACAGAAGCTTAAAGATGATAAAAGGTTTTGTGATTATTTGGGTTTATTTCTTTAATAGTACTATTTCCCCCACCCTCCACCCCCAAGGCTTTAAATGTATAATGCTGAGGGGATTTTAATTTGTAATAAAGGGTCCTCATGTTTAGGTATCTAAAAATAAGCAATTTTTTTTTTTTTACTTAAGAGCCTGTTGTGAAATTTTCATGCACTGATCTTAGACCTTAAGAAAAATTAAAAGGCAACAAACAGGACTTTGCTGATCCCTTTCCTAGAATCTGCTTGTTCTTACAGAGAAACAGAACCTGGCTTAATGCTGCTCCACTCATGATATTCTCTTGCCTTCTCCTCCTAGACCTCTAAGAGACCATATAGATTAGAGAAATTTTCATGTATGCACTTGAAATACGGCTTCCCAGTAAGCAGCAGAGCTATAATGGATTCAGAAGGTTGGATTAAAAAGAAAAATTAAAAAAGAAGAAAGTAACCCAAAAAGCAACTGGCATAATAAAGCTGTTCTCAGAGCACATTATGGACTTCTTTAGCTGCAATTTAAAAACATTAGAAAATATTTTTTTTAATGATGAAAAGCTGTCCATATTTAAACCTGAGAAATGAAACTGAGAACACGAAATTGCTTCTCTGGATGATTTCACAATGAACAACTGGAATTAACTGAATTAACCTGTTAGTAAGACACTTCAGAGACAACATGTTTTTTTCTCCTTACCCTTACAAAAATAACCTTCTAGTATTACAATAGTCATACCAAAACACCTAAAAAAATGAGCAGTGTCAATATAAAAACCTCTGCTGTATTTTGCAGTATAAAAATCTTCCAAGAGGAAAGACAGCCCATGCTCCAAATTTCATATTCACTTAGCTGAATGGAAGGTGGGGCTTGATTTCTCTTGTGTCTGTCACTTCTGAGTTTAACATTGCAAAAGAGTTTAAAAGTGCAGAGAAACAGGGCAAATTCACTAGTTTCTGCAAGGGAAAATACCAGAGCAGCTGTCCTTAGACTTTCACAGATTTGTCAGTTTGACTTCATCCTGTTACAGCACCTGTTCCTTCATGCCTCTTGGATGTTTGTATGTCATTGCCATGGCATGTCTTCATTACAGGTCAGGACCCAGCTCTCCATCAGTCTGGAGAAAAGCCAAGCACATTCCCCAGACAGAGTAATGGTGAAATTTGACCATGGCCATTTTGGTCATTTAGGAAACTAGAGTCTCAGGATCAACATGGTATGCAACAGAAAGACACAAGCATGAACACATCATTTGTGCTTAGCTTGTCATATTGATTTCTGTTGACTATTTTGAACATCAAACCATGTTCATAACTTTACAGCCAGACCATTTAGTCTTCACCAGCCATGGTTTCCTCCTGCAGAATGGAAACCAAGCAGCTTGTTATACATATTAAGGTACAGATTTACAAAGGAAGGTTTTGCCTGCTCTTCCCTTAGTAAATCAGACCTTTCTTAAAATGCTAATAGGGGAGCTTACAGTCATACTTGCAGTCAAGTAACTGTAGTGTATATACACTTATCAACCTCACTTTACTCTAGCCCTTATTAGTATCAGCTGCAGTGATTAATACCATAGATGATTCAAGGCCAGGTTAGACAAAGCCTTGGGTGGCATGGTCTAGTGTGAGGTGTCCCTGCTTATGGCAGGGGGGTTGAAACTAGATGATCTTAAGGTCCTTTCCAACCCTAACTATTCTATGATTCTATGATTCAATACAAATGGGGACCACCAGGCCAAAGCTGCCAGGAGATCCCCACTAGCAGTACTCTGAACTGAGTTAAAGCTCAAATTCCTCCTCCACCTCCTGCAGACATCCTCACAAGTTCTCTCCTAGAGAGGCATGAGGACACATTAATAAATGGGTCTGATATGCCTGATATTGGTCAGGTTCACTTCCACCTCCCCCCCCTCAAGGTTTCGGAACTTCCTCCCCTCAGAGTTAATCAGAAAAATTATCTCAAATGTGAAAGACTCCCTCCAAAAAATGAGTAGTAAGGTAGGGAGTATTGGGAAATACACCAAATAGGAAAAAAGTATAACCAGAGAGGAAGAGATTCTTTAAAAGCTATCTAATAACAAATCAGCTATTATATCTGTCAATACAGGGAAAAAAAAAAGAGGATGCTGAGAACTCTTCATCCTGCAATCCATGGCATTAATAAATGATGAAGTATTAAGAAAACTGGGACACTTTGTACTTAAAACAATATCATATAAGGACAAGAGAATGAAGCTGAACTAAAACTAAGGACATGAATCTATATTGCTGGCAAATAATGACATAAATGAAAAACAAAAACATGGAAGCAAATACATGGAAGCAAGACTTTTACATCTCTGGCAAATCAAGTGCTTGAACACCATCACTTGTTTCTTTGGCACAGCCACTGAAGTTGCTCAACTGTCCAACTCCCCCCTTCTCTCATGCTCAGCATCTGTCCCACGCCTTTGCAAGAACATTGCTGAAGAGCTCTACAGCTGGGACACTCTGACCTCTGCTTCCCTTTCCCAAGGAAAGAAAGAGTTATTCTTCTGTGAACTTTAAATATTCCTACAACATTATCAGGTTTCACAAAGACTTCCAAGTAGCACTCTTCACTGCCTAACATCTATCCAGCTTATACCACACAACTCATGTCAATTTTTTGTTGTTCTTTTCAGAAGTCTCATCCAATCTCACCCATTTCTTTCCATATAAACAGCTTTATTGCCAGAGCCTGCGCTTAACAACAGAAGGAAGGAACTCTTCTTGTAGGTGCAAGTCATTCAGGAAGTGCAGCAGGGAAGCAAAAAACAAAAACAGAGATGGGGAATGATCATCCGGTTGTTTTGGGGGTTTTTGTTTTGTTTTTGGTTGGTTTTGGTTTTTTTGCAACAGAACTTAGGGAGGCTGTATTAGGTAGGGCCTTATATTTCCTTTAGAGAATGTGCATTAAGCAGAGTTCTACCCTGATTCCTTTAAGGAAGTGGGAGAGTTACGATGGTGCCTTTTCCCACTGAGAGCATTTCTAAGCTTTCCTCATAGGAAGATTTCCATTTGGTGCATTCTTAAGTAGATCAAATGTAAAGGAAATCCCAGTTCAGAATTAATTGGCATACATTTTTTCAGAAGCTGGAGGGATTTTAATTTTTTTTCCTTCTAAATGGACTTACTTCTGCAATCCTCCATTTCAAGTTGTACCTGTCTGAGAGTGTGCAAGCACAAGGCCTGCAGCAAAATACGTCTTTCTGATTTTACCTCTACACCCTTTTACTCAGACAGATGTGGTGTGGTGGCCATGGTTATGTTCTTACTGTGGGTACAGAAGCACAGAAAACAAGTTGTATTTGGAATTAATTATTCCCAGCATCTCTGCACACTCAGAGTCAGCAACTGAAGCAGATGCTTTGGAGATGTAAAGACTCCTTGTCTAAGGGGATCCAGAACAATACCTCACTTGAAAATGCTTCGTACCTTTAGCTCCAGAATCATTCATACCATGTGCTCACTTCCCCTTATTTTTATGAAAGAAACCAAAGGTTCTTCTACTATGACAGTCCACTGCCCCCTTGAGTCATGCTTCTGCTCTGAGAAAAACATAGCTGACTGTCCTGGGCTTAAACCATTTTAACACTGACCAAATGGCACATCCTCTGCCTAAGTACCGCCATTCTTCCTCCAGACAGGTATTTGCTTTTCATCTCCCATCCAGCAACTATCTATGTCTACAGCAAGCTTTATCTGAGCCACACAGTAATAATCATTGCTTATATACAAGATCCCTTGTGTACTGTATATTAATGTCTGGCTGGTAATTTAATGGCACCTCTAGGCATAAACAAAAGTTTATTAAAACAGTAAGTGAAATGTTCCTAAAGACTGGCCTGCATTTTTAATTTTATATTCAGCACTCCAAAATACAGAGTCAGCCTTCTTATGCATAAAGCAAGCTACAGAGTTAACACCAAGTAACACCATTTTTCACAACCTAGAGGAATAGGATAGTTCATTTATATTCAACCCCCTTCTTTTCTGATCATCTTTAACAAATGACAGCCAAACAAAAATTCAGATTGATTATTAGGAAATGTGTACAACTCCAGGAAGCAGCAGCATATTGATTAGTGTTCAGATTACTTGTCAGTTGTTAGATAGGAAGACACATGGCAGCTAAAACGTTAAATTCTAGTCAGTAGTTGGCAGTGCCCTCTGTAGTTAAGACTGAGGCATGTTCCGAACTTTGGCTATGTAAAAGTGATGTGAGTTCCTTCCCTGTGCTTATCTCTTCATTTGTATGAGCTTATTTTACAGATGATTTTGTACTTTAAAAATCAGCAGGTTTAGTGAAGATAAAAATTCTTTGAAGTCAGTAAAATACACATAATATGTGTCAGCTAGTACATTATTACACATTTACAGTGGGCAAGCAGGTAGACAAATTCTTTGACAATATTTAAGCAGAAATATCAACTGATTTTCCCATTTCAGGTTAAGTATTTGAGATGTGAAAAAAATCAGCTGAAAATTTGTCCATGGAGAAAATTCACTGTGGAGATACTAATGAACAATTGAGGGTCTCTGCTTTTACTGAGTCTCATTTCAGATTCCAGCCACATTTCCAGACTGCTATGACAGCTCTCCTTCCATTCCTCCACTGTAATTTAGCATATGCTAAGGACCCTGAAGCACTATGCAGCTCCCAGAGCACATGACCACCTATCTCCATACCAAAACACAGCCAAGTTGTGCTCCACTGCCCACTGTACCGTTTGGTTTCCACAGAAAGGAAACAGGAGTATTCAGGCTGAAGTGAAGGTAGACAGACATGCTCCAACAGATCCCACGGAAGTGGTTAGAGCACTAGGACTTTGAGAGCCGAGAGCAAATACAAATGTTGCCAGCTCTTTGCTCAGAGCATTGATGCTTTTGTCGTAAGTTACGATATTTGCCTACTTGCCGCCATCAAGGAACTCAAGCAGCTGAGAAGCCTCTTGCAAACAGCACCAGCAAGAGCTAACAAGGATGAGAAAAACTGCAAGTATCTTAGAAGAAAAGCTTGCAAAACAAATCTTTTAATGCCTGCACAAAATAAAAACTTGTCTTGTAAAAGATAAAAGCATTCATGGCCTGTCAACTGCTTTTTTTGTGGCATTCTTCAGTGCTACACACAGGTCAGGTTTTTTATTTTAAATGTAAGAAAAATGTGGTTTTAAACCCAGTCAAACACAAATAGATTTGCTACTCCCCTGTTAACCTTAACCTGCAGAGATTGGTGGTGTTCTTTATTTATAGCAACATGATTTTAGCATTTAAAAACCCCAGACTCTTGTAGATTTTATTGTCTCATTTGAATAGATGTCAAAGATTTGAGCATTCAGCAGTAAACACAAGATCCTGTCTTGCACAAATATATGGGGGTTTTTTTTGTCTATCACAAATTGGTGCACTATCAGAAATCACCCACAAAATATTCAGGCATAATGGATTATATATGCAAACAAGTGCTTGCAGAATCTGGCCCAGAACTTAACATTAGGTACATTAACAGTGTCTTTGGCACCTTCAGATCCAACGTGGCAGTAAATCCCCAAAATCCTCATGGAGGTCAAGGGGTCTTCCACATAGAAGAGAAATTTTTATTCAAACCATTCCTCCACATGGGACATTCATTGTAAAGCTCTCTTGAATATTTTTTCTTCTAAAGAAGAGGATAACAGTTTAGGACCCTCACCATTAAAGGCAAGGGTTTGTTCCTATTATAATCTCCATAGTTGCAACTTAATAAATTTTTAATATTGTACTGTCTATGCAAGGTGCAATTCTCATCTCCCCTGCATAACAGCTGTGAAGATACAAGGGCTGAAATTTTAGCCCCAGTTCGACAGAGCACTTGCACACATACTTAAGGTGCTACAGCTGGTGAAGAGGCTGATTTACTTAAATGCTCTACTGAGTTAGAGACCTATGACCTTATACCATATGTAACTTTAAATTGAGTTAGTAACAGTTATATGTATGCAATGACAAACCACTGCCTTTTCATTCCAGGAATAGAAAAGAACACAAGAAACGTTGGTCAGAGTCTGGAAGTTTTGCATATTCATACTTCCCACAGTTGCTAAGTATTTGAAAATTCAAGTAATGAGCATACAATACTCTGGCTGCCTTTGTACTGCTTGGGGGTTTGATATTCAAGTAATATCTCTACAGAAACCATTCTATCAAGTCAGGTTTTTTCCCCTCAAATTGAATTAGCACTTGTACATTGAAGTTTTCAACATCACCCATAAGATTTTTCAACTTGTCAAAAGAATCGGCATGGTCTCTAACCATGAATAAAAATGATTGCAGATATCATCTTTATTTCAAGTTTTATTTCCTGGGATTAATTTAATTGATTGTGCTGGTGGCTTATTAAACAGCTGCTGAAATAAACAGACCATTTGTCTTTCTATGTAAACATATGGGTACCTGGTTTAATTATAGTTCATACCAGCACTGGGAAAAAAAAAAAAATAAAGAAAAGAACAAAAAAACCAAAGAGAAAGCCAAAAATAGCGGCTGTTTTCCAAATTGCCACCATAGATGTGAAATTGTAAGAATCCTATCATAGCAATAAAACTTGGCTCATTTACCTCCTGCTGATTTAATAATTCTTTTATCATACTGACAAAGAATAAGGTTCAGTAGATTATATATACTGTAACTTTATATATGTCTATATATGTACATATATATATCCATATGCTTACAGATGGTTTTATCCTTGTCCGATACAACTAGGAGTAGCCCCATAAATCTTTATTTCAATATAACTCTCAATTTATGCTTTGCAGACCTAACCCCGATTTGCATCCATTATTACAATTACATTACCCCTGCTTTATGGCTGTGTAACAGATCAGGATCTAAAATAAAAACTAAGTAAAATACAGTGGAATAAATGCACCTTTGGCTTTGACACACATCTTTACTTTACCAGACAGCTCTAGTAACAAAAATAGCATTACCAACAGGAAAGAAAAGGAAGAAATCATTCCAAATAATTCTTAAACTCTTTTGTAAAAATTATTTAATTCCTTTATGATCCTTGGACATCTCGATTTTCTTAGCTATTCTCCTTATATAATAATAATTAAAAAAAAATCACAGCAATAAAGTAAGCAGAAGTAAACGCAGCCTCTAGCACTGCAAGTAGGGAAAAAGAATCACTTCTGTAATAAGATTCTGGAAACCCATAGGTACATATAGGATCTGTCATTAAGAGCCTTTTTATGCCTAGATGAGCACCATTCTTAGCAGCATGCATGTGCAATACAAATGAAATATTAATAAGCAGCACACAGTTGCATCCAAACAGAATGAAAGCTGCACAGATAAGACTTGTTCCCTTACACAGAGCCTTAGCTTTTCCCACTCTACTACCCTGCCCCCACCAACCAGACCACTTCATCAGTTTCCTATCCCAAGCTTTCAATGAAATGAAGCACACATACATGATTTGCTACAGGTCAAGGAGGGGAGCAAACCTCAGACAGCTGCCATGCAACACCCAACAAGAGTCGGGGTGAGCAAGGGACAAAGTGAATACTTTATGACTAGTTCCAGCTTTGTCAGAAGACCTTGGAAAAAGAAGAACAATATCTATATAACTAGGATATGAGAGATGTGAAGAGCTTTTGGGAGCCATACCAAAAAAACCACACCATCAAATGAGCAGGTATTTCAGAGCCAGGAAACAATGGTCCAGAGTCATCTGTGCCATCCACCACTGCTTAAATGACACCATTTACTGGTGTGAAAGGTCTCCAGCAGTGCAACCTAGCCTTTCAATTGCTCTCAGAGGGGAAAAAAAAAAAGGGGGGAGGGGGTGAAGGGGGGCAAGGAGATAAAAAGAGCCTTACAGTTTCATTACACAGGAAATATCTGGCCAACAACAACCTTAAGCTTGAATTCAATAAATATTCACTTTGCCCTACAGTATCCTGGTGCATCATTGTTTTCAAAAACAAAAGCCATGCCCTAGAGGTTGCACACACACATATCTACCCAGACACATACAGATGGCCAAACTACTCCAGCTCAGTCTCCTCACTGGGTTCAAGCTCTGCTCCTTGTGAGAGCTGCAGAGGAAATTAGAATAGCCACATATGTAAACTCTCTGCTGTTCTCAGTCTCATACTAGATTTAGAAAGCAAACCAAAGGTTTGCTTTTAAATAATACATGGATGAATATCCTACTTCAAGTAAATGGAATCTGGTGTTAGTAAACTTACCATTAAAACTGCTCAAAACTTCAGAAAGACAGCAAAAAAATTCAAAACTGGCAACATCACACCATTGGCACTGGTTGCTGAAAGTAGTTATTCATTTAATGACAAAATTAAGTTATTCCCATTTTCTCAGATCAGTGTATAATTTGAGGAGCTGTCTACCTTGGGATAATCTACTTTTACCCCTAACGGAGGAATATAAAAATTCTAATCAGTTTTCAGATCTCAGGAGTCCAAAGAGCATTTGCATTTCTGCATAAAGAAGGACCTGCTATGGAAGAATAAAATGGCAGTGATTTGGACTAGATGAACTCGGGTAGGATGCTGCTGTGGTCGGTTCCTCAACAGGATTTGCCACGGTTGGTAAGACCTACCTTCTTTCAATCCCTCCTCTGGAATGATGCCAGCTGTAATTACACATTATAATGAGCAAGAATCTTGAATTCACAGTAGAGCGGTGAAGTTGTTTTTCCTCACCTTCAGTAATGTATTTCTGCCCTTGTTTTTCATCTTTCCTGTGTTGTTTTGTAGTTTGTGTCAAACAAGTCTCATTCTTCTCATTACAGACAAAAATCTCTGCTTGTTGAAGTGCTGAGAGCACTAATTCTTGTTGTTCTCACTTGTTACAGAAAACCTCCTGCCAAAGGAACAGTTTGGCTTAAAATATTGTAAACAACCTCTCCTCCTTTACCTGCTACCACAGCCTGCTTTTAAGAAGTCTGTTTTCATAAACAGTATGTCTTGTCTGTTCAAAACAGCATAACTAGAAGTTGCCATATCAAATACATTTACGGAAGATAGCAATAAAGAAATACCTTGACAGACTAATGATGACCTCCCACAAGCCAGGCACTTAAAAGGCTTGCTTTCCTGCTTAGCAGATTAAAAAGTAATAGCTGAGTGTCTCAGTTTCCACTCACTTGTCAAGTGTCATACCTGCCCTATGGGCTACCATGAAAATAAAAATCAACCTCAACATAGAGATGGCTACCAAACAAGCTAGCCTGACTCCACGGGACATGAACGGGTCAGCTTAATGTCAGCTTTTAAAGGACACCAGAAAAGAGTGAAAGGACGCAAGAAAATGCAAACTTTTTATTTTCGTTTTCTCCATTTCTATATAATTTCTTTCAGTTTAAAGACAGGTTGGAAAGAACCAGTTTTGCTAAGGAAGAGGGGCTGGCTTTATATGTATTTGGTCTGGTGCCTAAACATTAGTCTCTTTCCCACTGCTTCCCATTTGAGTAGCAAAGGCAAGTTTAAAGACAGAAATGTAAAACAGAGTAGTACACTCTAAGCAAGAGTGCAGATGACAATTTAAAGAGTAAGGAAGGCTAATTTTGGTAGCACTTTGCAGAGGAGTAGCACCTGGACCAGTGTACAGTTGCAGCTAGAACTTTGCCACTGAGTTCACTGGCTTTATGGCAAACTGCCCAAGAGTGCTGCAGGGTTGTTTGAGTGGGTAAACACTGACAGGTGTAAGCAGCTATACATTGACTGCATGGCTAGAGCTATAGGCAGTGCCCACAGGCACATGCCAGGTCCAGTTTTGCTTTGTGCCATATCTATAGGAGCTCAAGTGCTACCAAGCCCAGCCCAGAAGGATTAGAGGTGATACTATCTCCTCCCATATATCAGCTGGAACTTCTCATTTTGCTCTGTATTATATTCTATAAAGATCCCACTTTCATATCACATAACACACAGAGAACACCATTTTTTTCATAATGCAGCATATTCCTTTAAAATTATTTTACTAGCATAATGAACAAGTACAATTTAAAGCTAAGTACTAACCTCTTAAAATACAAATGCACTTAAGCATGAAAGCACTAACAAGAACCTTATGAAGTTCAACAGGGACAAGTGTAAGGTCTTGCACCAGGGTAAACATATTCCAGGACTGCAGAACAGGCTAGGATCTACCCGGCTGGGGAGCAGCTCTGTGGAAAGGGACCTTGGAGTCCTGGTGGACAAGGTCAATATGAGTAAACAGTGTGATGCTGCAGCAAAGAAAGCCAACAGGGTGCTAGGTTATATCAACAAGGGCATCACCAGCAGAAATAAAGATGTCATTATCCCATTCTAGTTAGTTTTGGTTCCCACTAAATGAAAACAAGATGTGGGCAGGCTGCAGAGGGTCCAGAGAAGGGCTACAAAGATGACCCAATGACTGGAGATCCTGCTGTATCAGGGATGTTTGAGAGAAGTGGATTTGTTCAGTCTTAAGTAAAGAAGGCTCAGGTGAGACCTTATCACCCTGCTCCAGTATTTAAAGGGTGGCTACAAAGAAGATTGAGACTCCTTTTCTACAGGGAGTCACATGGAAAAGATGAGGGTAATGGGCATAAGTTACTCCCAAGTTGATTCTGACTGAACACAGGAGGGAAATTTTTCACAATGACAACAATCAGCCATGAAATAGTCTCCCTATGGAAATGGTGGATTCCCCAACATAGGACACTTCTAATATTCAGCTGGACAGGTTGCTGGGCCATCTTGTCTAGATCATGCTTTACCAAGAAAGGTTGGACCAGATGATCCTTGAGGTCCCTTCCAACCTGGCATTATAGGATTCCATATATTAAAAAATATATATTAAATAGCTATTAAAAATAAAGCTAAAATTAAAAACAACTAAAAACCTGTAATCATTATTCAAGCAAGCTTATACAATTCCTAATAAAAGTAGAAGGGTTGGAAAATGCCTTACGTCCCCACTTAGAAATTCACTGCCCTATGGGCTTGCACTAAGATTACCATCACTCAGTCCTAAGCATTTAAACCGGAGTCAAAA
Source organism: Agapornis roseicollis (assembly GCA_002631895.1). NCBI lineage: Eukaryota > Metazoa > Chordata > Aves > Psittaciformes > Psittacidae > Agapornis > Agapornis roseicollis. The sequence continues at coordinate 49,234 of NDXB01001390.1, forward strand.
TGAAGTTCACTCTTTGAATTTGATTCATTCTTCCAGCCTTCAAAGTTGGGCAGAAAGCCCTGGTAGAAAAAGTTGAAGAGTGAAATCTTGATTCTGTTCAGGTTAATAAAGTGCTATAAATAACTGAACTTTATCTTAGCTTCAGTTTCCTATTCAAAGTCCTGACCCCCCCGAAGTCCTGTTAGCATTTCTGAAAGTAACAGAGACAGTTGTATTTCATAGAATCATAGAAGAGTTAGGGTTGGAAAGGACCTTAATATCATCCAGTTCCAACCCCCCTGGCATGGGCAGGGACACCTCACACTAAACCATGCCACCCAAGGCTCTGTCCAACCTGACCTTGATTGCTGCCAGGTATGGAGCATTCAAAGCCTCCCTGGGCAACCCATTCCAGTGCCTCACCACCCTCACACTAAAGAACGTCTTCCTTATTTCTGCCAAAATAACCTCTGCATTAGAGCACATGGGTTTCTCAAAGGTGTCCCAAACCCACCTGCCAACACTGCCAAAATGAATTCAGTTGGACAAAACTCCTGCTGATGTCCACTGAACTCCTCCTCCATATGGGAATGAGCAAAGCCATCTACAACAGCTGGGCTTCAGACTCTTCCCCAGAGATCAGGATTACTGTTTGAAAATGAGAGAGAAGAAATCTTGCCCTAAAAAGCAAGCACTTTTACCACATGAACTGGGAAAAAGCAAAACCAAAAAACCAAACACAAACCAACAGGAACGGTCATGGTCAAAGCAGTGTTGTGCTTGGTATCTGACACTTAACAATGCCATTAACTTCCAGGTACCTGTATTTTGTCAGGAAGATTTGTGATTGCTTATGAGTAAGAATGCAGCTTTTGTCGCTTCTGCGTGAGATACATGGGTACATGTCCTAAAGGGTTTAGAGGCTTGGGTTTTTTCCACTGGAGTGTTTAGAGCAGTTCCCACCTTTGTTTTCTATTTTACCAGCTGTATTTCCCTGCACCAGTAGCATGGACTACTATTTATTCATCACTTTGCTTTATTAAGATGCAGTTCAGGTTTTCACCTGTGTTGTATGTTTTGCAACCATGAAATATGGATCTAAGATTCAAAAGACACAAGAGTGTAAAGAACCTTTCGTACACTCTCTGCTTTCTGAAGAAACTGCAGCAGATACAAGAGCAGTTCAGCAGTGCAGAGCTGGTACCTGTGACCTAAAATAGCATCTAATACACAGAATTATTTTATATTTCAGCATTGTTATGCTGGAATAAATATAGAGCTCTTTATATTTTCATCATGTTCTGATAAAATCCCAGGTCTGACAGTGTATCTCAACGAGAGAGTCCACATGAAATATGTTGCTAATTATTTATACACTTCTTCAAAGGCTCAGTGCTTCTACTTGTACTTCTTGCTACTCTTACCTACCCAAGCCCTAAAGCTGTTTTTCAATCACTGAACTGAAACCCCTTAGAGTAACAAGTTTATAATAGAGGTTCATAAACCTGGCAGTGATTAACAGCATGGGTTAATCAAATGAGTGTAGAACAGGCTTTTCCCCCCTTTTCTTTAAAGGAAACTGGCCCCAAGTGTTTTTCCCTTATTGCTATGTAGAAATAAATTTGCAATTAACTTTTACTTATTGGTGTCGCAGCAGCCTCTGAAGACCCCAGCCAGAAGCAAGCACAATTGTGCTTTTCAGCACATAAAGGCATACCACAAGACAGCAGCCACTCCGAAGAGCTGACAACCCAGCACCATCCTGCAGCTGAGCCCCAGTGATGGCCCAGGGGACCATGCATGGGTAGAGCCCAGCTCTGCCAGGACCCACCCCTGCCTGAAAAGGAGCAGGCACCCTCATGCTCATGTGTCATCCTACTTACTAAATAAGCTACCTGATGATTTAGAATTAAGAGGAATCATCCTCCACCAACATCTGTCATTCAACTTCTTATGTCCCTGCTTATAGCAGGGGGTTGGAACTAGATGATCTTAAGGTCCCTTCCAACCCTAACTATTCTATGATTCTATGAAAATAACAAGGACCAAAGCCGAACCTACTATGTTCAACTTACTCCAAGAACAACAGGACAGTTTCCAACGTACTCCACACAGGGGATTAGTATCCAGTTTCAGCTTTTTTTGCAATTAAACTTTCACTAAACATGAATTCATGATGGGAAAAGTGGGACTGTGGCCATTATGAGGCTGAATGGCAGCTGGGCAAACGCAGCCTGAGCTTCCCAAAACTTGGAACCAGCAAGAAGCTTCAAATGGAAAACAAGGTTCAGTGGCTGCTTTCTAAACCCCAAACACATTGTTTGTCATTCACTAGCCACAGCACATTTGATCAGAGTTTTCTGGAGCATGGTCTTGATGTAACTGGGACTAAAATCTTGATTTAATTGGATTCTGATAGGGAGAAAAGAAAAGAAATTCCTGGACCAAGTTAGCCAAGTGCAGGGATGAAAAGTATCTTTTGAGTAAGTACTGAAGTGTATGATATTTGCTTCACCTCACTGAGTCAGTGTTGCATTTTTTGTGTTAACTGCTTGTGGAAATTACAAACTCAAAACACCCACAGTCACTGAAGCTAACAGACTGAACCCAGATGCCTAGCACCATCTCTGAGGACTCTCCCTTGCAGTTATGAAAACCCATGCTTGATTCAGACTCACTGTTATCAGCTGAGTTTATGATGATAAAGCCATCACATTGATCCAGCCTAAACTCTTCCTCCTCCTTGACAGCTCACCCTTCTCACAAGGTCCTGGTGGCACGCACCAGCAGAAGCCACCCTGAAACCTCTGCCCATCAGGAACCTCTCCAGTCATCATACTGGTGCTCAGTGCTGGAGCATCTAAGCATCACTACAGGGGGTACGTTAAGCAGTGCAAGTAATGACTAACATAGGGTGACTATGTTCCCTTACCTTCACCCCAACCACTCAGCTCGTAGTTTTTCTCCTGCCTAGATTGTCATGTTTCTTTAGGTCTCTTCTGTTTTATTTCTTTTCTGAAGTGGGTATGAGATTAAATGCTTCAGCTGAACACAAAGACAACTTTGTATCAGCAAGTCAACTAAGTGTGTGGGATCTGAGGTAGAAGGTAGTAAGCATCAGCCACCAGTTCCTGGGTGTGCTTATTCCATACCCTGAACCAGTCCTGAAGGAAGATTTTCCTTCTGCAGAGGCAAGGATTAATGAAAAATAGACTTTAAAAACACCATCCCCTATAGCACTAACTTTCATCCCACCAGAGGAACAAAAGTCTTCATCCTGACAACTTAGTAGTCTATTTTTAAGCCTCTAGCAGCAGGTTCTTGCTCTTCTCTACTGCTTTTCCTCTGAAACATAGACCTAATTGAAAAACAAGTTAACTTCAGAAGGCTTGCGCTCCCTGCTCACACTGCCATCACCTGAGATCCCACTATCCCCTACCTGCTTTAAAATGCTTTGTCTTCATGACAGATTATAGCAGTTAGGAGCAGATTAAAAAAAGAAAAGTTTATGCTTCTCTGCAAATAACCTTTCACTAGAGTTCAAGCAAGTTCTGAACAGTACAGGATGTTTTTAGCAATCTGAAGCAGACATAGACAACTCGGGCCACAGTTACATCTCTTCAGCTCATCACAGAATTCACACTAGCATGTGCTAACATAAGACAGGAATTTCTGCTTGCATAGCATAAAGAGGGATGATATTTTCAAAAAGTAATACTGTGTATACACACTAAGCAGCAAAGTTTTTATGGTCTCTGTTTTCAGGTAACTCTTTAAGAAAACACAAAAATTCATAAAAATTCATAAAAAAAAGACCAAAAAAAAAAAAACCAACAAAGAAAACAAACCCAAAAAAACCCCAAAACCCAAACCAACAAAAATTTTAAATTTCACTTAGCAGTACCTTAAT
>NDXB01001391.1:5283-40743 GCA_002631895.1 Agapornis roseicollis
CCCCCCCCCCCCTTCTGGAGGGGCTGTGGGTGTGCAGCATCCAGCCCCCTCTCCCCATGCCAGGGGCAGGCAGAGCCTGACACCCTCAGAGACCAGGCCCTCCCTGGTAGGGTGCAGAGATGGGGATGCCGGGGGGTGTGGGTGGGAAGAGGCAGCAGAAGCTGCGGGTGAGTGAGTAAAGAGCACTTACCCTCTCCAGGACGATCTCCTCGTATTTGAACATCCCATCGCTGCCGTTCACCTGGGGAGAGGGGGACAGTGCATTATGGCTCTGTGCTGGTTCCTGGGGGAATTGATTTTCCCCTCTGGCAGCTGAGTATCAAGAATCCAACCTACAAGTTGTGCCTTCAAGCTTAAACACAATCGCTTGAGCCTGCCCTGGAATGAAACCATGCACTGCTTTTCTTTCTGGGCATGAGCCAAAGCCCACAGACTTTAATGCACTTCAGTGCAAAGCCTTTATTCTCCTGGCTCATTTCTCCAGCCATGAAAAGGAACGCAACCGGAGGCACAAGAAGAAATAACGCCTTTGTTATGCAGTGTGTAATTAACCTCGGGAATTCAGTGCTGCAGGAAGGAAAGAAAGGGGTCGGGCCATGTACAGTGAAAAAAATAATCAACACCCTTAGCAGCTTATATCTTTGAAATGCTTCAGGAGCATGACTCTTAACAGGGAGTGCAGAATGATTTATTTGACCAAATTAGCTGGGTGCAAAGGAAACAAGGTGCAAATGTGGGGCACAGTGAGCAGGGAAAACATTGTGATGCCTTTAGATTAAAACATGGTGTAGCCTTCTCCGTACTGTAGAGCACTGACACCCAGGCTTCAGAATCTCCCCTACCCAGCATGCAAAGCAGGGCTCTGGGAAACATAATGGCTTGAAACAAAAGGGATGCAACTGTGAGCTCTAAAATAAGAAATGGTGAATGTACAGTTCAAAACCTTCCATTTTCCCCATAAGCAACAGTGCACAGGAAAAGAAGGCAGCAGTTTTACTCCAGGTCATCACGATCACGCCATAAACAGCTGCTGAGGTCTAAATTTTGGCAAGATTTGCAAAGCAATTGGCTGTTATAACACTGTTCCAATGCCTAAAGTGAGGCTAAAGGGAAAATCCTTCCCTGTGAGGGTGCTGAGGCGCTGGCACAGGGTGCCCAGAGAAGCTGTGGCTGCCCCATCCCTGGCAGTGTTCAAGGCCAGGTTGGACACAGGGGTTTGGAGCAAGCTGCTCCAGTGGAAGGTGTCCCTGCCCGTGGCAGGGGTTGGAGCTGGAGGAGCTTTAAGGGCCCTTCCAACACAAACCATTCCAAGATTCTATGACTGGAACATTAGGAGCTGTTACACTCTACAACAACAGTTTTAGAGGGGACTGGACTCAACCTCCAAATCTCACTCTGGAAAACAAGGGCTGGGACTCAGAGGCAGAGGGACCTGTGGTGCAGCAGACAAACAGCTCTCCCCTCATGCAGCCTGCAGCACTCAGACAACATGCAGGGTTCTCATGTGGAGTTTACATCCACCATTAACTGGTGGCTTGTAGGACATATGCAGTCACCTTCTGATGTGCTCTCAGTCAAAGTCCAGAGCTGCGGTGGCTTTGTTTGGATACAAGTTCTTTTAACCAGCAGCAGCACATGAGTTCTGTCCTGCTGGCCCAGATCCCTGCTTTCCAGCCCTGTGGAAGCACAGCCCGGCCACCCTCCAAACCCCTGTGTCATTAGATGGAAGGGACAGCAAACATCATTTATGCTAAATCTGACACTGTGGCAGGCAACTCAGCAAGGTGGCTGTGAGGCCCTGTGTACAGGTAGGAAGAGGAAACAGGAGCTTTTCTACATGGGAGTAATTGGGTGCCCAGCTGAAAGAGCAGTTCTGCATGCCAGGATCAGGGATGGGGCTGTGAGCCCTCATTCCCTGCCTAGTTCAGCCCTGGTGAGGCCAAAGCAATCCCACACCCTCCTTCAGGTACTTGAGCTTCAAGAAGGATGAAGTTGGGAATAGTCCAGACTGGACAGATGGGATAGGGGCTTCAGCAAACATGGGCTGAGAGGGTTGTCCCTCTGTGGATATACTCCATGTCTGGTGCCTCTTAGCCACGAGAAGATTTCAGGGCATGGTTCAGGGTCAGCACATCCAGATGCTCTAAAATTATGATGCTCTGATCCTCCTAGCAAACAGGGAAAAGCTTTGGTCAGCTTTTGAACAGGAGCCTGCTATGGAAAAGCAATGGAGCGATGGGATGAACCCAAAGCAGGATCCCCAACAGCATCAGAGGGATGAGGACGTGTGCCTGGTGCCACCTCCTGCCACACCACTGCCCTGGCACGTGTTCCTGCGGGCAGAGGGACATCGCTTCCCTTGCTGCAGGCTCTCACTCTGCCGAGGGCTGCCTCTCCCTGGTCGCATCCTGCTGTCCTGACTAATCCTGGGAGCAGCGGGCTTGCGCTGCCCTCACAGGCTCCCTCATCACAGCCTCCAGGCTCATCTCATCTCCACAGTTGGGAGCGTGGGGCACGGCGTCGCCTCTCTCCGGCTTTCCAGCAACTCGGATTCCTGGCACCCTTCACTACTACACATTGTCCTCTCTGCTTTGGCACTCAGCACAGTTGCCACACAGCCAGCCATATGCACACCCACGGCCGCAGAGGAACAGCACATACATACCTACAGGATGGGGATGTGCAGAAACGCTGACAATCTGTGAGCCACGGAGCGCGCCAGCCCCGCCGAGCGAGGGGGGACAGGGACACCCTGGCAGGACACCCGCTGCCAGGCAGGTCAGCCCGGGGCACCCCTGCTCCCTGCATCCTGGGGCTGGGCCCTGCTTTGCATCACTCCCCAACACAAGCGTTGCAGGCGCTTGTCCAGTGAGGCATGTGCTGGGGGCAGCCTGCTCCAGGCGGGCATGCCGGGGGCAGCCAGGCCTGACCACGGAGCTTTAGCTCTGACTGTACTTCCAAAATCCATGCAACAAGAACGCTGGCTAATTGCATAAGGAAGCCAAATGGAGAACTTAATATATACCATGTAACCAAGGGAACGAGCCAACAAAGCAAACGTTCCAGCGTTGGAAAATTGAATATCACTCACTCACTGACGGCAAAGCCTCCCCATGGCTCCCACCGGAGCTGCCGGGACCTGGCTCTGCTGTAGACTGTTCCCCCACTTCCTTGCTGGTGCCCCCAGCACCTCCCAGCTTCTGCCTGAGGCTGTCACAGCAGGGAGATGCTGGCTCCAATCCCCAATAGGGTGAGTGCATTCCACCCTGCTCCCACATCCCCGTGTAACGCCCACAGAGCTGATGGGGGTGTTGGGGTCTAATTAGCTGTTCCCAGTGTGTCCCAATCCTTAGCACCACATCATTCCTCACGGAAAAGAGTAAGGCTATTTTTTCCCAAACCCTTCCCACACAGCAAACCCACCTGGGGGCTCAAGGAAGAGGCCCCCTTTGCTGGCCTTCACTTCCCTGTCATGTTTTGAGCAGCAGGGAAATGGTGATGACATTTAAATCATCAACAGAAGGCTGCAGAGTTAACGCTCACTTGATAAACAGAAGAGCACACACCTTCCAGAGCTACTGCAAGCTGTCTGCAGGCTCCATGGCCAGCACTGCACCAGTGCACGTGGATCGCGCTGTGCAGTTTGATGGAGGCAGGGTTTGCTTTAGGGTTTTGTTTGTTTGTTTGCTTTTAAATGAAAAATGGAGGTCACATTCACAAGGCCAAGATGAGGCTCCTCAAACCCAACTCAAACAGCCCACCAGGCTGCAAGAGCAAGTCACCTGCAGGAAGGATAACGCTGATGGCAGCTGCTTGTGGAGCAGGATCTACCCATACCTTGCAGTTAGGACAATGGGGACAGGCTCTGGTATGTGGTGATGGAGCAGCCATGCACCAGCATGAAGGGTTAGTGCCCAGCAGTGCCAATCGGTTCAGGGGTGGAGGGTGCCTGGTGATGCCCCAGGCATCCCTCCTATTGCAGGGGCCCAGAGAAAACGGATTGAGAGCTCCCTTCCTTCACCTCCCTGCATTCTGCTGCAGCACCAAGACCTGCTAATGTGCTTCCAGCTGAGTCCTGGCCTCACCCTGCTGTGTTCGTGGCCATGGTGCCAGTGGGTGCAGTCCCCAAACACTGCTTTCCTGGTCAGCCTGGTGCCACAGGGCCACAGGGCTGAGCCTGCTGAGCTCGGGCATGGGGAACATCCCTGGCAGTGCTCAAGGCCAGGTTGGACACAGGGGCTTGGAGCAAGCTACTCCAGTGGAAGGTGTCCCTGCCTGTGGCAGGGGTTGCAGCTGGAGGAGCTTTAAGGTCCCTTCCAACACAATCCTGTCTGGGATTGTATGAAGGGTCTGAAGCCTGACAGCAGAGTCAGGGCTGCACAAGGAGGTGGCCTCTATGCTCACTGGTGGCAGAGCCTGGGGATCCTGTGACACTCACTGGCTGGGATCAGGCCTGAGAAGCACTTGGCTTCCTCAGACCTGGCTTAGAGACTAAGAAGGTGGCTGCTGGGCAGTGAGGTACCAGAGAGTGCCCAGGAGTGAGGCTATGGCATTGTTAGCTTCCCAGGGGCTTTGGGGTGACTTTTTGTGCTCACCCTGGGGTTGCCTGGCAGCAGCTGCCATGCACCTGGGCAGCAAGAAGTTGGTTCAGCCTCAGAGAGGCGGCTTGGAAAGGCAGAGACCCCATCTACCGTGAGAATTGTGCTCCATCCTCCTCCTATGGACCTGCTGGGCAGAAAGCACCAAGAGTGAAACTGTGAACAATGACATGGAGCTGGCTTGGGTGATCCCCCCCAGCACCCATCCTTATCCTTCTAGGGATGCTTCTAATACACCAGGATTTTATAAGGACTCTCAGGGTTCTTACACCCTGAGGTGCTGGGGTCTGCACAAGCTGCAGCAGCAGAGCTGAGCCCTGACCCTGGTGTGGCAGCTCCTGCCTTACAGTTCTGCTGGTGCCACACGCTCTTGGGGATGGAGGTGGGTGGACAGAGACTGAAATAAGGAGCAGACTTCTTGATAAGCAGCCGAGGTCAAATTCAGCCCAGGAGGGAGTCCAATGAAATCAATGGAGCTAGAACAGGAAGGAACTAGACTACATCCATCTGTTTATCGTTAAGGAAAGTATTGAATAGCTAAGTAATTAAAGACTGGAAGATGTCACTTTAACCCTTCCAAATACACACTGTACCAACAGGCTTTGCCTTTTGGGTTTGTACAAAAATCATGTTTCCAGATCTGTCATTTTGGGTGCTCTTCTTCTACACACCCCTGGTGTGGCTCCTTTGCTGACCTAAGAAACCACTGAATGGGAAGTTCTGGGGTGTGTTTTCCCTTGCGCCTGGCACCCCAAGGAAGGAAAAGATGGACCAGGACTCATTCCTGTGCTGGTATGACATGAAATAGAAGGCAAGAGGGTTTTCAGGCTGGGGGTTGACAGGAATCAAGGTCAGGTGTCTCCCCTGCCCTGAAACCGTGCTCCTGTGGGCTGGTGGTCCCCAGTCCACCCAGCAGACAACAGCCGCAACCTGCCCCTGCCCCTGCCTTTTGACCACCACAGCAGTTCCACCCGGCACATGCTGCTGAGGTTGGATGGATGGGGTAGGTGATTGCCATTGCCAGGGTGATGCTGGTGCCTGCCCTGAATCACAGCCAAACCCACCCCAGGCATGGCAGGAAGGGAGCTCTCACCCAGCACATCAAGAAGCAGCTGTGGCCAAGGCGCAGAGAAAGGGTGGATGGGGATATGGAGTTGATGAGGTGGAGAGAGAGGGGGTGGGAGGGATGTGGAGGTAATGAGAGAGAGCAGGGGGAAGGTGAGTGCACTGCGCAGGGAGGAGGCAGGTGCTGGCCCTACGGATGGGCTCCCTGCTGCTGGTGGGAGCCTGTCTGGGGGGACAGAGCCTGTCCTTGGCCTCAGGCTCACGGGCAGGGAGGAGGGACCGGTGCGGCTGGAGCCTCGCAGGGGATGTGGTGCTGGTGGCTGCAGTGACAGCAGTGACAGCAGGCCATGTCCCTCCTTGGGAGGGTACAGATGTGACAGCAGACTTCCCATCCAGAGACACCCACAGCACAGCCCTCCCTTGCCTCAGTTTCACCTTATGGTGGAATCCCCCTAAAGAAAGGAACCAGCAGGTGAGTGCAGGGCATGGGACTGCCCTGCAGTTGGGGTGCCCAGCAAGAAGCCTCTAACACCACCAACACCCTGCACTGCCATGCATTTTTGGAAGGCAACCTTTGGGGACAGCAACTCTCTTGTGCCATGTTCATACAAGGCTGCTGGACCTAGGGCCGCCATGCTGAGAGAGGCACCATTACCTTCCTACCCAGTGCTGGGTGGCTTCTGTTCAGCACCCAAGGCATAATTAAACCATACAGGATTGCAGAGTTCTCAGCTGTGCTTCTCTGCCGTCTCATAGCCCTGCCCAACCAGCCCAGCTCAGCTCTGGTGCACACTGACCCCACCACAGGCTGAGATCTGCAGCTCTTTATGAGGAAGGTTCAACCACCAGAAGTCACCCTCAGCCCTCCAGCATTGCTTCAAAGAAAAACCAGCCCCAGCTCACAGTCCCAGTGCTGCTCCATTAATGTGGAAGGCAGTTGAAATCTGCTGCATCAGAAGAAATCCAGGTGCGAAGCACCCAGTCCTGGCAAGCTGTCAACAGAAGTCCTTTGGGGAGCCCCCCACGAGCAGGAACCCGTACTGGTCACCCTGCTCCCTCCACTGGTCCAGCAGAAACGATTCACAAACATTCTGGGGAGGGAAGCGGCAGCACACAAACCCTTTGCAACAAGCAGAGCAGGATTATCCTTACGCTGTGCCAAGAGTGCCAAATGCAAACAGTCACCAAGCACTGCTCAGCTGCTGGCAGCCTGTGCTGGGAGAGGAGAGCAGCACCCGATGGGTCCTGCTGCCCTGAGGACCAGTGGATGTGATTCCAGCAAGTGCCAGAGAGCCTGGCCTTCCTCCTGAGGAGCTGCTGCAGGGGCTGAGGTAGCGTAGGAAGCCAAGGGGTGCCCCAGCAGACACCTGCATGGGAGGCTGAGTAAGTGGCTGTGTGGGAGTCCTGAATCATAGAAGCACAGAATCAACCAGGTTGGAAAAGACTTTTAATCTCATCCAGTCCAATCCTTACCCCAGCCCTGCCAAGGCCCCCACTAACCCATGGCACTGAGGCCTCGTCTCCACGCTGTGTGAACACTTGCAGGACAGTGGCTTCAGCTCTGCCCTGGGCAGCCTGTTCCAATGCCTGAGCACCCTCTGGGGAAGGAATTGCTCCTCAGCTCCATCTGAACCTGCCCTGGTGCAGCTAGAAGCTGTTTCCTCTTGTCCCATCCCTTGATCCTTGGGAGAAGAGACAGACCCCACCTTACTACAACCTTCCTTCAGGTAGTTGTAGAGAGTAATATGATCCCCCCAAAAAGGGATTGCCACCAGCCCAGCTTCTCCTGCTCCTCTGATGCCTGCTTACTCCACAGTGAGCCCCTCCAAGTGCCTCCTGCCTTGTGTCCTCCCTGCGCTGGAGTCCCCAGCATCACTTGCTGCTTGCTTTGGCTCTGTTCAGCGTCACTCAGCCCCAGTGAGGTTTGGGGGCAGGACATGCTGTGGGGATCTGGTGCAGGTATTGGGCTCCTCTGCCACCTCGTCAGGGCTTCCTTGTGCTGAAAGAGCCTTTCCTGCAGCACTGAGCAGGGAAAACACATCACTTGTTCAAAGGAAGCAAAACAAAACCAGGAGACTTACAGAGAGCCCTTGTTCCAGCGACTCTGGGTTCACGATAATGGGAGCGGGGTTGGCCTGTGAGGAGACAAAAGTGGGATGTCACCAAGCTGAGTGGAGAACCCAGCCCTTCGCAGTGCACTGCCTCTCCCATGCCATGCCACCATGGACCCACTGGGCCAGGCAGGAGGGAGCAATGCAGGAAGGGCTTTGCTCTCATCTCTCCTAGAGGTGCTCAATACCCCTGGGCAGGAGCAGGGCCACACACATCATCTGGGCATCTATCTCCTCTTCAGGCCTGGTGTGTCCTGAACACCCCACGGCCTCGGCTGCTGGGAAGGAGACAAGGGAGGACGGGGAACTCCCAGCTTTGGGCCAGAATCTTACCAGCACCAAACCTTATTTGAAATCCACATGAGGGATTAGGAAATAAGAGCAGTAGGGAAGGAAGTCCTGAGGGAGGGAGGGATATATTGCCAGCAGAGAAGCCTTGAGGCCTTCACATACCTTCCAGCAGCTGCTGCTGCCCTTCCTAAGCATGGGGCCAACATGCCCTCAGAGAGATGGCAGTGTTTGGCTCCTCATCCTTGTTATCCCTGGAGTAAACCCTCTGCTCAGCAGCCTCGGTTCATTCCCCACTCCGCCATACACACACTTTAAACCTCTTAGGAGGTGAGGTTTATGGGAAGCCCTGAGGAGGGGCAAGCAGAGAGAGGGTCATCCTCCTCCCGGGCTTCCCTCTGCTCATTAGCTCCTTGCATATCGTGTGAGGGACACAGGTGCAGAGGGCAAGCACAGGCAGGAGAGGGCAGGAGCAGGCAGAAGGCAGGATAATGCAGCAGAAGGCAGGAGCAGGCAGGAAGAGGCTGGGCGAGGCCCGAAGGGGCTGCGGGGACCGGAAGGGTGCCGCCGCGCCGGAGCTGTCCAGCACCGCAACCTCCTGAATACGCGGGGATGGCGGAGCCCGTCGCGCAGACCTGCCCGGGGCAAGGGAAAGTGCTTGTGTGAGCGGGAGCGTCAGGGAGAGGCAGCCCTAAGTGAGAAACTTAAGATTAATGACAAAGCCGACATCGCTTGCTGACACACAACAGCAAGCGGTGCAAAAGCCTGGAAGGTCAGGAGTGAGCCAGGGCTTGCATTGTCATTCCAAGGCTTGTGAGCAGAACAGCCAGAGCAAGACGGGGAAATGCTAAAAGCTACAAGGGGAGGTGAGCCCTCTGCTTTAGGGCATCAGAATAGTTCAAGACCAGGCTGGATGGCACTTGGAGCAAGCTGCTCTAGTGGAAGGTGTCCTTGCCCGTGGCAGGGGTTGGAACTGGAAGGTCTTTAAAGTCCTTTCCAACCCAAACCAATCTGTGATTCTGTGAAACAACAGAGTCAAGGTGTGGGGTAGTGCAGCAATTAATAGCAGCCACTGTCCAGTAACGCAGGTAGTTGGTTGCAGACTCCAATGTCCCCTGTGAGCCTGTGTCATTTTTGCAGGTGCAGGCTACCTCCTCATTGCCCTTCTTTGTCTGGGTTTACATGGACTGAGCTTCCTCACGTTACCCAGCATGGCAGCCCCCACCATCCCTTGTTTAGTTGATAATATTTCTGGACTTTTCACTCTCCTCAGTTCATAGACAGGAGAGTTTGGGGTCAACCAGATCGTAGTTTAAATCTTGCCCTGAAAGGTTCTGCTCTCATGGATGGATGGAGGGAGGTAATCTGATTTATTCAGATGATTTCTGATATTTCCTGCAGCTGTAACTACTGGTGACAAACCCATAGTTTTTATGGCAGTTAATTCTCTATCTCAGGCAGACATGACCACTTCCAAGCACTGCCAAACCCCTCCCACACACATAAGAGAATCACAATTTTCAGGTCCAGTGTCTTGGGATCTCCATGGCCCAGAAGCAATGTTGAGCTGGGAATATCCCCTTTCTGGCAGTACACAGTCCTTGTATTTAATCTAGATAATTTGTGAGATAGCATATATTAAACTTGGCACTGGCTTTTATTGGTCCCCAGTGCAATTCTAGGAAGGGATTCCACATTTCAAGGCAAAAAAAGCAGCACTTCTACTGCCAGCAATTAACAAACGATGGATGTTTGAAGCTTGATGTGCCAGAGGTCAGCTCTTACCAGATGAGTTTCCAGGAAGGATGCAAGAGAGGCAGTCTAAGTGAATGTAGCCCATCACGTGCCCTGTGATTTATGATATGACTTCAACTCCACGAATGATGCTTTGGATCCCTCCCAGGGAGAAATGTTCTGTATAATAATGTCATAGAGGCTTTTGCAGGTCCAGCCTGAGTCCTCCACTGAGCCCTACTGCAGCCTCTTTGTTGAATTGCTAATAGCCCACAAATCACACATCACATTGCCTCGCTCACACCGTGGTGAACCCTAAGGAAATACTTTGTCTAGCCTGCTCACTGTGCACTGAGCATCCTCTGCAGCCATTCCACACTAGTGATTCTTACAGCTCCAAATATTGCTAGGAGCACAATTTCCCACTCAGCCTCCAGATGGGACCCAGGAGATGCTGCATGTGAATGGTTCCTTGAAATCAAGTCACACATGGTCAGGAGGAATTCAGACCAGGAAATCCCTGCTTGCCTCCCGTAGCCAGCTATTCCAGCTACTACAAGAAAGGTGTTTGGGCATTGTCTCTGACTTCCATTTGCAAATATTCAACATGCACACCCTACCTACTCTACCACAGGGTCATGCAAGACTCAGAAATAAGCAGAGGGCCTGAAATGAAATCCCTCTGTCTCCCTCTATCAGGCAGGCACATGTACTGAGCCTTCTGCTAACCAGGGGAGGGGAGAGAACATCATCACTTTTTGCTGGGCAGCAGGACCATGCTGATGAATTAACCATGCCCTCAATTCTATAGGGAATGATAAGTAATTTATGCCCTAAGGACAAGGACGCTGCTGCTTGAAGGGAGGAAACAGGGCTATGCATTCATGCCACATTCAATGGGGTCTGTCATATCTCTTCCATCTAAATGGCTTCATCACATTATTATTATTTACTAAGCCCTGTTTGTGCTTGGGGGGTTTACAAATGGAAAGAGAAGAGGTCCAATCCTTACAGTGCAAACCACACGTCAGCAAGACCACCAAAGTGAGCTGGAGGTGCTCTGAACTCCCTCCATCAAGAAGAGGCACAAAGGGCTGCACAGGGCTGTGCAAGGAGGCTGCAGGGAAGGTGGACCTTGGGGAGCGAAGGGGGTCACTGTACAAAGTCAGAGAGATTGATCCAGATGCAAAGCCAGCAAGGCAGAGGATAGCTGCTGGGAAAATCTGGGCAGCAACAGGAGTGAGAGGGAATAGCAGTGAAGAGGAATGAGGTTTAAAGGTCAGGATTCAAGGGCTCTCAGGTCCCATGGGGGCTGATAGAAGCAGAGGCTTGCATTCGCATGTGTCAAGCGACCAAGTGCTTGAACACCACACAATGGCCCTAGTGGCAGCCACAGCCCAGGAGCTAGCAGAGAAAGACTACTGCAGAGGCACCAGGAGAGCCTGGAGCATTTCTGGGGCAGCCGCCTCCATGGCTAAAGCTGCCAAGGTCTGCATGCAGGGCAGAGGGAAGCCTCCTTCCCGCAGCCCATAGCCCCACGGGCTGGAGCACTTCCACTGCAGCATGTGCGGGGAGCAGCAGGACAGAGAGCAGCACTGTGTGACACCGGCTGACACACCTCGGGAGCGGGATGCAGCCTTTCACAAACACCTTCAGATATCACCTCTGGGCAGTCATCCGAAAGGGACCACTGCCCTTGGGCTGTATTCCTGATGAGTGACAAGCATGAAACAGCCCTCTGGGGGCAGCCAAGCCCCAGACTTCTATAGGCACTACCCTTCACCTCTGCTCCTATTGCTGTCATCTGCTGGGAAAAAGGTAGTAATTGCAGAATATGATGATTTTGCCAAAATTTCAACCAAAGGAAAATCTGGGATTAAATGCCAACATAGGAGGTTCGTTTGCTTGCTTCCAAGGGCTGAGCCTTGTCCTATGGCATTGCATAGAATCCCAGACTGGTTTGGGTTGCAAGGGACATTGAAGTTCATCCAGCTCCAGCACCCTACCATGGGCAGGAGCACCTTCCACTAGAGCAGCTTGCTCCAAGCCCCTGTGTCCAACCTGGCCTTGAACACTGCCATGGATGGGGCAGCCACAGCTTCATTTCCCCAGGGACTGCTCTCAGGTCTGGCACATGGGAACCAAGCGGGGAGACTGAACAGAAAGTTCAAGATATTCTCTCCAAAGCTGGAATCCTGAAGCTTTGCAGCAGCTTCACCTCCTCCACAGTCAGCACAGGCCAGCCCACAGAGGTCAATGATTATTTACCTCCTCCAGACAACAGACCTGCACTGCAGACATCCCTGGCCAATGACAACTGAATTGTGCCTACGTATAAAATCACTTCCAACTTAACCAGCAACAGGACTCAAACAGGAGCCTCCAGAGATCACAGAATACCAGAATCATTAGGCTGGAAGGGACCTCTGGAGATCATCAGGACCAACCCCCTGCCAAGGCAGGGCCACCCAAAACAGGTTACACAGGAATGTGTCCATGGTGGATTTGGGATGTCTCCAGAGAGGGAGACTCCAGAACCCCCCAGGGCAGCCAGTGCCAGTGCTCTGCCACCCGCAATGGAAAGAAAATCTTCCTCATGTTGAGGTGAAACTTGTGCTTTAGTTTATGGCCATTGCTCCTCATCCTATCACTGAGCACCACTGAAAAGAGTCTGGCACCATCCTCCTGGCACCTGCCTTTGAGATACTTATCTCCATTGATGGGATCCCCTCTCAGGCTGCTCTTCTGTAGACTCAACAGGCCCAGCTCCTGCAGTCTCTCCCCATGACAGAGATGGTTCAGACCCCTGAGCATCCCTGTGGCTTCCCATGGACCCTCGCCAGTAGCTCCTTGAGGAGCCCAGAAGTGGACACAGGACTCTAGATGTGGCCCCACCATGGTCAGTAGAGGAGGAGGATCAGCTCCCTTGACTGCTTCCACACTCCTCCCAGTGCACCCCAGGATATTCTTGTCCCAACTGACTCAAGGGCACTGCAGCTCATGGGGGACTTGGCATTCACACTCCCAGGTCCTTCTCAGCTGAGCTGCTCTCACATCAGCCCCAGCCTGTGCTGGTCCTGGGGTTCTTCCTCCCCAGGAGCAGGACCCTGCACTTGCCTTTGTTGAACCTTATCAGGTTTCTTTCTGCCCAATTCTCCAGACTATGAAGACCCTGATGAAGGCAGCAGGTGTATCAGTCACTGCCCCAGCTTCCCATCACCAGCAAACCTGCTGAGGGTGCCCATCCAGGTCATTGATAAGCAAGTTAGATAAGACCAGACCCAGCACTGATCCCTGGGTAACACCACTGACTACAGGCCTCCAACTGGATTCCACTCCACTGATTACAACCCTCTGAACTTTGCCATTCAGCGAGCTCTTGATCCACCTCACTCTCCATGCATCTAACCCACATTTCCTAAGCTTGCATACGAGGATATTATGGGAGACAGTGTCAAAAGCCCTGCTGAAGACAAGGTAGATGACATCCCCTGCTCTGTCCCTCTTGATCCACCTTGCCATGTCATCATAAAAAGCTATTAGATTGGTCAAGCAAGGGGACAAATGGCAGGCCTAATGCGCAGAGCTGGTCTGCTGATGTGCCCCATGTGTCATGCACTGACGGATGCACAGGACAGGGTGACTGTGACGTTGTACCGGTGCATGAGAATCCAAGTACTAACTTAACTCCTTTATTTCTGCAACTTCCCCAAACTGGATCAGAGTGGAAAGTCAATCTGCCTTTTAATATCCTTTGCTTCACACCATCTGAGGTAGAATAGTAACACTCAACAGGAAATGGCTCTGCAGATAAGGGAAATTCAGTCTTTACATCCTTTTAAGAGCTCTCAGGGGAAGAGGCCAAGCAGGGAGATGCCCAACAAAAGCATCTAAACAAGGTGGACACATAGGGTTGCTTGTAGCCCGGCTCCATCTGCTTTGATTTCTCTTTTACTGGGTGTGAAGGTATGGAGAAAGGTGTGCACTCACAGCTATGGGAGCAGCTGCTCTCTGGCAGCATCCCGCAGTGCTGGGCACTGGCTGTGAACGCGCAGGTAGCGGCTCTGGGGCACGGAGGCGCAGTGTGATGCTGACACAGCAGCGGGATGCACCGAGCTAATGATGAATCCCTGTCACAGGAGTGAGCCAGGATCCTACCAGCACAGCACACATGGAGAGCCCCTGCTCATCACCACTCACTCTGAGCAACTCCCACAGGCTCATCTGCTCCACGCCACATTCCCTGCCCGCTGCACAGATGCTGCTTTTCCCAACACTGGGGCTGGCTCCTGCACCAACACAGAGCCCAAGAAGTCACTGCCAGAAACATCACCTCCCCCAGCACCCTAGAAGACACAGCTCCTCCATAGCAGCCTGGGGTTGAGTACAGACAGAAACCTATTCCTGAAGCTCCCTGTGCCTGAGGTGAGGGAAGGGATGAGCTCTTCCCACTGCTGCAGGACAGGGATATAGAGCAGAGAGGTTCTGGCACCACCCTTCCAGTGTACTTTGAGCTCCCCCCAGATGTCTGCATGCCTGTGGACACCATCATCTTTCACCTGGCCATGCCTAGGGAAGCCACCTTACATGCCTCCCGTTAACAAACACAGCACATACATTCCTGCACCAAAGCCTGGCTCGCCCCTGGTTCAGGAGATGTAAGGTTTTTCCTACATCTCGGTACCAAATCCATGCTTTTGCCTTCCTACCCCTTTCCTTCTCAAGGACAGAGGCGCCACTGCTGCCAGGGGATGGCCCCCTTGTTACAGCTTCCATCTCTCATCTCTTTTTGCCTTCATGGGCTCTTTACATGGTGGCCAGAGCCAAGGGTGCTTGGGAGCATCAGAGGGTTACAGAGCCCTGAGGAAGAGCTACATCCCTCAGGGTTTTCACAGACTGAGACAGGGAAAGGGAGCAAAAGAGGCTGGAAACTTGTGGAGGCCGAAGAGTCTTGTGGCCAAAAGGAGTCTCCCTCTCCCCCCTGCCACCCTTCTGGATGACACCGTTTGGGAAGGGGGAGGTACCTGCCCCCCAGCAGCGTGCTCGCACGGAGGGGAGGCCAGGCTGAGCCTGACCCAGCGTCCTCCTCCCGCACAGCTCCAGACGTGGCATCAACAGCCCAGCGGATGCTGCTGGGGCCGGCTCTGGAGCCCTGAGTCTGTGCCAGTCCCGGGTGTCCTGGCATGGGACAGAGCTGGGCTGGCTCAGTGGCATGGACGGGCTCTGAGGCCACCTCGGCACCAGCTCAAAGCACTGCGGCCACCCGGAAACAGGGAACTTGAAAGGTTCCTGGTCACAGGGATCTTTGGCAAAGCCACTGAAGTGCCCACAGCGTAACACGGACACAAGCGGCTGCTGCGGGGTCAGGCTCGGGTTTGGTGTGGTTTCTTAGTCTTTGGTTTCTTTATTTTTTAGAGCGAACAGGGACTAGGAAAAGCCTTCACTCAGTGGGAAGGGGGAAGCTTCCCTGGAGAGCAGCCCTGGGGAGCCCAAGTTTCCATTCAGAAACCACTAAGGCCTGTGTGCTCACACTTGAAAGTCAGACATCCTGTTCCAGCTCAGCCCGCTAAAATAAGTGACCCAGTTTGCATTGCTGCTGGGCTCCAGAGCTTCCCTCTGACCCGCAGCACCAAATGCAATGGACTCAATTCCCTTTCTTCACAGGAGGAGTTATTATCATCTGAAAGACTCATGTGCTTCCTCCCCCCCTCAGACAGAAACACATGTGCAGGGTAAAAAAAAGTAGTGAATAAGAAACATCACTAAAGTAGGAATTTCTTTGGTCCTGGGATGAAAATATCCCATTTCCTTCAGTAATTCCTAGTTACAAACTGTTAAGAAAAATGTTTATGTGGGACAAAACCAAACTAAAATCCATCCACAGAGCCCTCAACCAAACTCCACTTAATACAAAGGTGACCAAAGGGTATTCTGGAGCCTGGTCCGAGGTGCTCTGAAGCACCATGTGTTCCCAGAATGATCACACCCCCTGAGCAGCCCCATCCAAGTGAGCTTCTTGAGACTGAACCAGGAACTTCATTTCAAACTGAGCTATTCTGAATTTGTTAAATGCTGTATTAAAGGTTCCACCTCCAAGTCCCTCATATGTGTTCATAGTACATGTTGGGTATGCACTGAGGGCCCTTGAGGGATCCCTGTGTCATCCCCTTTTGCATGCGCTAAAACCAGCTGTGAGCATTAGCACAGCCCATAGCATTATGCCTGTTCCCACATTCCAGCTGTGATGCAGAGCCATCCCCAGCTGTGTTCCCCCCCCCCCCCCCCCCCCCCCCCCCCCACACTATGCGGGCGCGACCGGCCCCCCCCCCCCCCCCCCCCCCCCCCCCCCCCCCCCCCCCCCCCCCCCCACCCCCCCCCCCCCCCCCCCCCCCCCCCCCCCCNCCCCCAGCAGCACATAGGATTTGGGCAGCAGACAGAGCCCTGCATGCTCCAACCACCCCAAACTCCTCATGTCCCAGTGCAGACCAATGCTGGCCCTGCTCCCTCCCTGGACCCAGAGACCACAGTCCCCAGGGAGAGCATCCTGCATCCCCGTGCACTGCAGGCACCCAGCACACAGCCACGGCCCTGGCTGATTACAGCCTGATTAATCTTAATGATTTCCTCTCTCTCTAAATGAGCATTCGCAGCTAAAGCAGGAGCGGAAGCTTCTCTCCTCCCTTCCCAGCACATGCCCTGCAGAGGGGCTTACCAGAACAAGGCAGCTCTCCAGGGATGGTGGCAGCTTCTGCTTCACTTCCACTTCAACCTCCAACTCCCACCCCCAACCCCCCGCTGCACCCAGGGTTTGTGGAGGGACCTCTAGTACGGCCACCCCTGTGGTTCCCTTCCATTCACCCCACCCATGACACCTTCCACCCTCGAGCACATGGTGAACATGGCTGGCACATCCCTGCACCAGTCAGGATGGGGCTCAGGCAGGTCCCAGCCATGTAACACCCAAAACCATTGGGGAAAGCACAGCCACAGGGAGCAGGGAGAATCCTCCAGCAGCAGCAAGGGCTGGCGGGGCCTGAAGGTCTTCTTCCTGCCACCCCAGTTCTTCACAACAAGCCATCTGCACATTGGCTACATCCCTCCTGAAACAGTTGGTAATCCTGCCACAGCGGGGCTAAGATCAAGTCCTTCAACTCCCTTTTCTTAAGTCCAATGTTATCACTTACCATATTACCAGGATGCACCAGAAGGGTCAGCAAGCACAAGCACATAGCCCCGTGTATGAGGGATTCACATCCACAAGGGAAGGGGGAAAAGTCTTACAGGTGAATAAAGAAACCAAGGAAACAAATCATAGACTCATAGAAAGGTTTGGGTTGGAAAGAACCTTAAAATCATCCAGTTCCAATCCCCCTGCCACCGCTGTCCACTCCTAAATGAACATGGTGTGCTTTGGGAAGGAGTACTTGAGAACATCTGAGCCTCCTCAGCTCAGCCCAGGGGTGATGGCAAGACATGGGATGCTTTGTGGTGGGTGAAGAGAACCATCTCACCTGGCATCTGAGTGTTAAGGCACAAGTTTCCCCAGGGGGAATGCACATGGAGGGGGAATGACTTTATAAAGCATGAACTGGGCTTTGGCCCAGTTGGGTGGCAGGAGGGGAAAGTCAAGGCCATCAGAGGTCTCGTCTGCCCCCAGAACTGTGGGGCCAGGAGTGAGTGCGAGGCTGGGGCTGGAGGCAGGACAGCAGCAGAGAACCTGGTTATAGCAACTCAACTGGGTGACGATGGCAGGATCACCAGACGGAGGTGCCCAAGAAACAAGCTGAGAGGTGAAATCAGATGGAGGGAGATATATTAGGAACAGACACGCAGATTTACACATCGTGAGTGAGGAGGTGACAAACAGGTCTGTGGGATGGGAATCAAACTCACAACGAGGGAGTGGAGTGCGATGAGGGGTGGTGGAGAGGGAAGACCCTTTTGGAACTCCGGCTGGTGGGAGGACACTCTGGAAGAGATGCTGGAGGTGGAGGGGGAGCAGGGACCGAGCTGGTGGCCTGGGTCAGGAGCAGAGGAGCGCCATGTTCAGCAGCAGAGCCAGCCACAAGGGACAAGTTTCACTACAGTTGTATCTACATTTAGGTTGCCAAAAATACCTTCCACAGATTGCTGCCTTTAATTAACAGGATGTCTCCTGTGCTCCTGGCATGATGCAGTGCTCGTCCTGCTGCGCAGGGCACGGTGTGGGTGCTCTGCAGGGAGGCAGAGCTGGATGCTGGGCAGGGCAGGCAGCCGTGCTTCTCCCAGTGCCCTTCCACGTGCAGGCACAGAGCAAGGGAGGAAAACTTCACCCCCTTCCTGTTTGGGCTTCTCTCCTTCCCTCTAAACGTGGAGAATGCCTTCCTCCTCTCTCCTCCTCCACCTTTCAGTGCAAAGATTTAGCTAATTTCTTCTATGAATAGCACAGGAGTAGCCATAGCAACATCACCCTGCCAACCTCACCACCTCCACTGCCTCCGTGTCCCGGCACCCTGTTCCTCTCACCCTCCCTCGCACCTCCCCAGGGAACATCTGGGGCTTCAGCCATTTCCCATGGAACAGCCGTGTCCTGCCTGCCCTCCCTCCTCTCCTCCAGCCGTGCCTCTCCTCACACGGACATCCAGCCTGATGGCCTCCACAAGGCTCCGTCCTCCCCTCACCACCCATTGCTGCCTTGCCAGGAGCTCCAGATCCAGCAGCACCTGGTGACTCCACACTCCAACAAGGTGAGCTGCCCTGTGCCCACCTCCTCCAGGTGATTCCCAGTGCACAGGAGGAACTACACCAAGCAATGTGTGTGCATGGAAGGAAACTGCCTTTGGTGGAACACTCATCGCTGGAAATAGGCAGGGAGAACCTCTTCCCCTCCTCCACTTGCCTGACCATGACCTCTTCCAGGGGAGGCATAAAAGCCTCCATGCTGTGGGCACCTGTAGATGGTCAGGGATTCATTTTGATGCTCCTCTAACCCCGCTCTGCATCCTCTTAATCCCTCCAAGAGGGAGAAGGGGGCTGCGGGAAGAGGGGTCAGCAGGACACCACATTTCTGGCCAAGCAGGGCCAGTGGACCTGAGGCACTTCCAAACCATGTGGTTGGGACCTGCTCTGCCTTTGGCCCCTTCCACAGCCATTAGAGGAAGCATCTGTGCCCCAGACACCCATGGACATGAAGATGCTGGTGAAACCTTTGGCTCCAGCCACTGTGCCCAGCACCAGGGACCTCAGGGCTGGATCTTCCATGTGGAGGGATGTGGGAGGGAAATGTGTTGGCTGCTGCTGGGCCCTCAGTGGTCCAAGTGCTCTGGTCCTCTAGTGCCGCACATCAGGGCTGCTTCCCTGGGTAGCACTGCCATTGCTTCCCTAAAGCCTGGAGCTCTTCTTTCACCCCTCTCTGGCATCAGCAAGCAAAGTGGGACAAGGAGGGTGCAGGGCCACCCAGAGGGATGGCCATGGGAACAATGGAGCACAGCAATGATAGCAAGGGCAGGGAGCAGGGACTAATGAACAGGGAACACAGATAGATAAAGGAGAAGAAATTAAAGAGATCTCAGAAGGGAGAGGAAAGGAAAAGCAAAAAGAAATGAGAAACACAGAGCACAGAGATTTCCTCCTTCCCTGCAGTTCAGGATTAGGTGTCCTCAGTTACCGGCATTGCCTGAGCAAGCTAATCTGTGTTGTGGAGCAGGGGTGAGGCAGAAGGAGAGGGCACTGGGGCTGGCAGCAGGCGGGTGGATGCAGAGACCGTGCCATGTGGCGGGCAGCACATGTGAGCACATCCCACCCGCTGCACACGGGGTCTGTGAGCACACATGATGTCAGAGAACATCCACCACCACCATATGCAACCGTGAGCACGCTTCCCATGTCAGCGTGCACGCACACGGCCAGCCCCGCGCACGCAGCCTGCGCACGCTCCCCTGCTTACGTGGAGCAGCAAGGTGAGGAAAAAAGCCTTAAATGAGCGGTGGTGGAGCTGCCCAGGAGCGAACCCATCCCTGCTGTCCTGGGGAGGCTTCTGGCCTCCACACCTCTTCCCACCTATGCTGCTGGAAGCGCTTCCAGGGACGGGGAGCTCAGTTAAAGGGGCAGCCCTGAAAAATAGCAGCCCTGGTGGTAGCCAAGGCTCCCAAGGACACAAAAGCTGGAGCTGCCTCCTCAGCTTTTGCAAATGAGCTTTGCATCCACAGCATCCAGCCAAATCTACCCAGGAACCAGCAGCTCCCAGCCTCCCAGAGCCAAGCCTGTCCGCCTGGGCACACACTATGCCCAGCCATTGCCATTTTACCACCTCTTGTCCCTCTGCCCACCACAGGACTGGGAAGAACATGGATTCCTGATGGCTCAGGCACTCAGGCACTTTGGATCAGAAGGGGAGCATTGCTGAGGTATTTGTGGCAAAGCTTTACTCATTGCATACATTTGCTACACACCAGGGAGCAAGGCTGCCTGCTCTGATACAGGCAGCACACATAGCACACACGTCACATGCTACATGCAGCTCCTGCCATGCTCATGTAGCCTCACACACTGGCATCCTCTGTCACTTGCAATGTGTGAAGAGCTTCTGATATTATTACTGTTATTATTATTATTATTATTATTATTACTATTTTCATCTTCAGAAGGGCTGAGGCCAAGTAGAGATTCCCAACGTGCACCTTCAGAGCAGCCCAAGCCCCGTGGCAGCACCACAAAGAGATAATGATTTCTCCTGCACCACTGCAAATCCATGAAGAGCTCCCTGCCCAGCCTGCCACAGCAGCACTGCAGCTGGCAGCGCTTCTTTCCCTTGCAACAGGAGCCCTGGGCTGGGCCTGCCATGCAAGCAGGAGTGGAAAGGAGGGAGCAGACATGCTTCAATTCCCTGCTCCTCCCCAGCTCCCTGTGCTTGCTGCTGGGACAGGGAAGGAATAGATAGCAAAGGAAAGATGGAAGAATGCTTGCCAGGAATCAGCCAACAAGAGAGAGCTGAGGCTGATTTTGATGCAAAGGGTGGCAGAGAAAGAGACAGAAAGCAGGACCAGGCTGATAAGAAGGTGGGTTTTGGGTGGCTTTCTGTAAACATCATCTGAGCATATCAGCTTTGAATCTAATTATTTCAACCAGAGCTACAGACTGAGACTGTAATGAATTAAAAACCAGGGGAAGGGAAGAAGAGGTTTGTGTTTTCTGAGGGGAGCGGAGGAGAGATTTCCCATTGATTCCCGTGTGTCTGCCTGCTACAGCATCTTGAAATAATAATTAGAAAGATCAATAAGAAATCATGTGAGGTTTGAAGATAATGAATGAAAGAGGCAGAAGCAGCAAATTGAGATGCCTTTCTCTAAAGCAGGGTAAATTGTTTTTCAGGCAGGGTCTAGCCTCCATTTTAACGCTTTGCAAACAGATCCAACCATTTTCTAAGCTGTGGGTTCATATCAAGACTGGTCTCTCCATTTAGGGGAGAAAGAGAGAGACAGCCTCAGAATGGGTCCTGGAGGACAGCACTAATAAAATGACTGTGTGTGGGAAGAAATGGAGGCAGTGAATCGGGGCAAAACGCACACAGCTTGCCAGCGACCAGAGCAGCGTTACGTAATGATGTGAGGAACAGGAACGCAGCACCGGATCCATGGGGAGCGGGTGCCGGGTCGGGAGCCAGCCCGCGGGGCTGCCCAGCCGGCAGCGCACCCCGCGCTGAACACGCACGGTGGGACGCGTCCGCACCGCCGGGGCTTCGGATAACGGCACCGGGAGAGGCGAGCACCGGGTGGGAGTCCAAAACCACCGCGCCCGACGCCCACCTTGTGCCAGGCGAGACCTCGCTCGGCCCCGATGCGGAGCTCCCATGAGAGCCGGCCCCGGAGCGAAGGCGCTGCCAACCTGAGCGATGTCGGCGACCGAGCCCGAGCGGCAACGACGGCAACCGCAACAACGCGCAGGCACCGTCAGCATCCGCCCGCGGAGCCGCCGGGGTGACGCTACCACGGCCCCGCCACGCGCCCCGGGGGTACCCCGAGTCCCCGCCCGCCCCGTCCCGCACCGGGGAGCCGCTGCCCGGGGCTGGCCCGTACCTGCTCGTACCAGTCGCGGGTCGAACACGTGCACTCGGGCCACCAGCCCGGGCCGCTCCCATTCACCTTGGGCGCGCTCTTCCCCGGCGGCGGCGGCGGCGGCTTCAGCGCGGCGGGGTCCCGGGGAGGGCCCCCTCCCAGCTTGGCCTTGCCGCGGGCGGCGGGCGCGGCGCCCCCGGATGCCGGCAGGGTCTGCGAACCGTACCCGCCGTACCCATACTGCTCGTGCTGCCACTCGCCGTAGGAGGGGGGCTCCATGCGCCGCAGGGCCGCCATCCTCGTCACCTCGTAGCACTCGGGGCACTTGCAGCAGTGGTGGTGCTTGTGCATCGCTGCCCTCACACCATAGAGCCGGCAGGGAGGGAGGGAGGCGGCGCGGAGGGAGGGATGGAGGGAGGGATGGATAGACGGATGGATGGATGCTCGGGGGGCGGCGGCGGCCCCCGCCCCGCGCCGCGCCTGCCGCCGCCTCCTCACCCCCTCTGCGCCCCCGGGCCCGCGGGCGGGACGGGGAGGAGGAAGGCGGGGTGCGGGTTACAGCGCGGTGATCGCCGCCGGCATCGCTCCGATTCCCGGGGCAGCTCAGCCCGGCCCGGCCCAGCGCGGTTCGGGAGCGCGGCACCTGCGGCGGCGCGGAGCATCCCCCGCCCGCCCCCCCTGCTCTTCCCGGTGCCCAATCCGCGCCCGCGGAGCCTCCGCGTCCGCCCCGCTCAGTGGGGAGCTCCGGTCCCTTCACAGCCCTGACCGCGCTGCTCCCTGGAGCGGGTTCTGGGGTGCCGGCAGCAGGCGGAGGGAACAGGACTCGGCAGCCCACACCCCGTCCCCATCCCCACCAGCACCAGGCGGCTCCAGGCCCCGAGGTGATGGGCAGATCTGCCGGCTTTGGAGGTGACACCAAGAGGGGTTTGCTTTGCAATGGTCCACACTGGAGCACGGCAGCTAGTCCAGCGGCAGCATCTCTGTGGCACTCCTACGTCAGCTCTCACTCTGCTTTGCTGAAAATAAGGTTTCCCTGGAAAAGAGAAGGTTCCAGGAAGACCTTAGAGCACCTCACAGTGCCTAAAGGGGCTACAAGAAACCTGGAGAGGAGCTTTGGACAAGGGCCTGTAGGGACAGGCCAAGGGGAATGGCTTTAACCTGCCAGAACAGGGGAGACTGAGATGAGCTCTTAGGCAGAAGCTGTTCCCTGTGAGGGTGCTGAGGTGCTGGCACACGGTGCCCAGAGGAGCCGTGGCTGCCCCATTGCTGGCAGTGTTCAAGGCCAGGTTGGACACAGGGGCTTGGAGCAAGCTGCTCCAGTGGAAGGTGTCCCTGCCCGTGGCAGGGGTTGGAGCTGGAGGAGCTTTAAAGCCCTTTCCAACCCAAACCAGTCTGGGATTCTATGGTTCTATGAGATGCTGCCATGTGCTCTAGCACAGTGCCCTAGGAATGCTGCAATTGCCCAGTGAGACACAGATGTGTTGGGCATGTAGAAACCCTTTGCTGGGCCTTTCCCCTGCTGCCATTCTCCAGCTCTGCTCAGGCAGCCCCTCACTTCCCTCACATTAGTGCTGGACTGGAAGAAGTTCAGAAAAGAATCACACAAATTGAAAAGCAGAAAGAAAAGAACATTGCAAAATCCCATGTCTGACCAGTTAGAACCTGGATCCAGCCTCCTAATGCTTATTGGTTGTAATAAACATCAGGGTGAATGAAGAATTAGTTAAAGGAATGGTACATAACTATGCAGAAGAGCAACAGAAGGTGCACAATGGGATCCTGCAGGTTACAATGAAGGAACGAGTCAGAATCAGGAGGGGGATGTGCTGGTCCAACAGCCCAGCTCAGACTACAGGAGCTGGCCCCATGCAGCTGGTCCAGCATGGCTCTGAACACAAGCAGGCAGTAAAAGGAGGAAAACAAATGCCCCAGCCTGTTCCTTGTTCCTTTAGCTCCCCAGACTGCAATGGCAAACCCCTGCTGCACTCGCCAAGCACAGACAGAGGTGCTCCTGCAGCATTTGGTCCCAACCAGCCAAGTGAAATGGTGAGTTCTGGGCAGACTGGAGGGGGCAGAAGACACTCCATCATCCCTTGTCCCCAGGACCCATGGTCTCCACTGCATGTTGCAGAGCCCATCTGCAGCACAGCTTGTGCTTCATGGCCTCCGGACTGCTCAGGGTACCTCCACCATGCTCCTTGCTCTATGCCATGGAGCAGTTCAGCTGTACCACACTGAGATTCCCCCAGCTGCAAGACAGGACAGTCACAATGTGCCCTTATGAGCAAGCCTAGAGAACCTGTTCCCACCATGCTGGCCTCGAGCAGCCAGCACAGCTCTGCAGCTGATCCCTCAGGAATAGCTCCATTGGTGAGCCTCATTCTGTGCTTCCAGGGCATCTTGCTGATGAACAGTCATGTATGGAACCTGGGTACACTGTGGCACTGACCTAAAGACCCAGAGAGGCAGCAAGATGTGTGTAAGAAAGTGCTTCTGCCCTAAAGAACTCAGTGGCACAGGATGCTGCAGACCCCAGGAGCTCACTAAGGCAGGGAAAGATTGGATGCCTGCATGCAAAGAGAGCTTCTTCAAAGTTATTTTGATCAATGAAAATCTGTGGTTTTGTGCACGGCAGGAAAACATGGCATTAACAGAGAGCTTTACACTTCAGGCTTTAAGAAATGAGGATCATCTCCACATCTTCTACTGCTCCTTGTGCCATCTCCCAGAGCACATGGTGCTGGTCCTGCAGGAGGGTCCTGTGCTCAGGAGAGGTGCTGAACCCCCTTAACAGCCAGGGAGGATCGGGGCGGGGGGGATGTCATTGGTACAGAGAGGGTATCTTGCAGCAGTGAGGGCAGAAGTGGGAAGGAGGGGAGGGACTGAGGTGAAGCTGAGGTAGGGAACTACTGCACCAAAGCAGAGCCTTGTAGGAACATGCAGGGGGCCAGAGTCTCCTGCCTGAGAGTAAAAGTCCACCATGGCTGCTCACTGCCTCTCACCTTGTGACACCTTGGAGCTGCTTCATCAATGAGGTGTGCCCAGAACCAGTGACACAAACACAACGAACTACTGCTCCAGCCTGGCTGCAAACCTCCTGCCCATCACAATTCCCACCCTGGGATGGCAGGAGACCTGTGTCAGGAAGAGGCTGGCTCAGGTGGGAGATTTCTCCGGGAGGGGCACACACGGAGTTGATAACCCCAAGTGCTAGCACCTGCCCTGCTCCAGACACATCTCCTTCCACTCAGCCTGGAGGGGGGGCCACAGGGACAGTCATTCACATAGTGGAGAAGTGCAAAAGCAAAGGACAAGACCTGTTAAGAAAAAATGCTTTAATAAGGAGCTGAGTGAACAATTAAGAGAAGCATTTGATCCCCCTCCCCTGCCATGGGAGGCTGGAGCTCGTCCTCCACAAGGAAGGTCTGTGGTCCTCTCTCTGTTCATCTCCACCATCCCCACTGATGGGGCACCTGTACATGCAATGGGCATCCCCACATGGGAACCACCCTCGGTGCCAGCCCTGGAGCACCAGCATCACACCACTGCCTCCACCCCACCCTGCCTTCCAGCTCCCAGCCTCAGGGATGGCTCCATCACCTGAAACATGCTGCTGCTTCCCCCAGTTCTCTCCCAGTGTCTCATCTCCACTGGCCAATGGAGGGGCCTTGAGCCTCAATGGCTGCAGATCTACCAGACCCCTTCCCCCTCCACTTGCAGCTCCCCCTCTGAAAACGCCCATGGCCATTTTAGCTACCACCGGAGTCATTTAATTCCCACTGCTGCACCAAAGCAAAGCAATAAGCCCTGTAGAAACATGCAGGTGGCCAGTGTCTCCTGCATGACAGTAAGAGCCCACCTTGGCTACTGCTTTGTAGTGAACTGTACGTGCCCAAACTAAAAGGCAGAAGTAAAATCCCTGTTGCTGCTGCTTGCTTGTAACACTCCCTAACACTGTGTGGAATTCGGACAAGTTACTGAGCTCCAGAGGAGGCCAGGGCCATCTGCACCCTGTGTTTCTCCAGTTTCTTTCTGTGAGTACTGGTGCTTTGGCTACTGGGAATGGAGGTGCCAGTGTCCAGACAGTGTTGGCACTTGCACTGGGATGCCCAGCACTGGCAAGGCAGGCACAGTGAATAGTGTTGCTACAGGCATCTCACCCCAGTGATATGGGCATTGAACAGGACGAAAGGAGTTGGGAGCTGATTTCCAGGCAGGTGCCTTCATGAAGGGAAGCGATTCAAGGAAAGCAAGAGCTCTCTCATTCTCTCCCCTCTTCCTACCAGAAGCCTGCCCGTCTGATTTAAATGCAGCTTTGGCAGCTGCTCTTTTTGCAGGTGCTAATTTCAGCAAAGCATCAAGAAATCCCCAGAGATGATGCTATTTGCATGGCACGAAGGCAGCACGGAGCTAGGTTCTATCTGGTGCTCCTGGCATTTCAGCCCCTGTTGTTGCTTCTTTCCTCTCACACGATGTCCTGTGGGAAGAGGAAGGCAAGTGTGAAGGACCAGGAGGTGGGGAACTGTTGCACCTACAGCCTTTGCCTAGGAGCAGCAGACAGGGCAGGCTGAAGGCAGCCAGCTCCTTAAAGATATGACAGTCACACGAGTGCTGTCATGGAATCACAGAATACCAGGCTGCTTTATATTGGAAGGGACCTTAAAGCTCATCCAGCTCCAACTCCTGCCACAGGCAGGTGATGGTTTTTATGGGGGAGGTACCTTTCTTGACCGCAACCATCCGCAAAAAGCTGCCCAATGTCCAAAGTGTGGGGTTGGCAGGAGAGTCTGCAGCCACCTGCTGGGGACTGGGAGCACTGGGAGGTACATGAGTGAGGGGAGCAAGCCACAGGGAGCTGAGAAGCAAAGAGAGGAGCCAGACGAACTCGGCGCTGTCCATCAGTTCCATAGCACTACCACAGATCCCCATCGAGCAGGAAGCTGTAACTTCCAATTTGCTTGTCAAATGAAACCTGAAGAAACTGAAGAGATTATTCCCAAGGGAAGTACTGGATTCCCCAAGGTTGGACACGTTCAAGATTCAGCTGGACAGAATGTGGGGCCATCTTGTCTAGACCATGCTTTTGCCAAGAAAGGTTGGACCAGATGACTCTTGAGGTCGCTTCCAGCTTAGTCCTCTATGAGTGACTGAACAGCACTCTGCAGAGCTAGCTGCATGCTGGTGGCAAAAGGGGCCAGCAGCTCCTATGAGCGATGGAGGGTTTGTACAGTCGTGGTGAGTGGGAAGAAGCAGGATCACAAATGCCTCACCCTGCAACTGCTCCTTCCTGCTGCTGGCAGCGACTCATGCTGGGAAATGTGCAGCTGGGATAACAATAACCAGGCACCAAGGGACCGAGGTTCTCTGTGTTCTCAGGGCAGTTGCTGAACAAATTATTCTCCTCCAGGGCAAAACCATTTTCATTCCATTAATGACTTCTCATCCTTTGCCTGCTGCCACTGTGCAGTTCCTTGTGGCAGCAGCAGCACGAGGGGCTTCAACAGACACTTCCAGCTGCTTTCTGTAATTCAAATTGCAGCCAACTAAACGTGTTCCACGGCTGTGCTAGGGGGAGAGGAGCGATGAAGACCTGCACCAGGTCACTCTGGCAGAGCCCAAGCTCTTGCCCTGTAAAGCAGAGCCGGGAGGCTCTATTGTGCAGCAAACAGCTGCAGCAGGCCTTATGGGTTTCCTGACAGCCTCCAGCGCCCACAGCCTCTCCTCCAATCACCGGGCAGAGACTCTTGCACTGGATCCTGGGCTGGCCGTGGGTGCAGGGGGAGCCTGGCTGCTGCATGGCCACAGCAGTCACAGCACTGCGGTGTCTCCTGGTCCATGGGTGCCCAGCCATTGGCTGTGTCCCGTTTCCTTTGGAACAAAGCACATTTCCAGGCTGGTGAAGCAGAAGGAACACTTGAAATAGCGACCAGGGCACAACCTCAGCTCCCCGAGGCACAGTGAGGTGCTTCGAAGTCTCATGTCTTCAACAGAATTGATTGGGTTTATGTTTCCGGACCTGTACCTTGATCTCCAACCGGTTGTGCTGAGTGTGACCTCACCAGACATATGTTTTCCTGCATCTTTCATTAGTCCTGAGCTGTCCATGGGTGGAAGCCAAACGCACCCTGCTTGTCTTGAAGCCCCACAAGTCAGATCCTGTGGCATTCCAACAGGGAGATTCCTGCAGGAACCAGTCCCATTCTCTGAGTGGGTCAACACATGGCTCTGAAATTGCCAAGAGGGGTCAGCACCACTCTGCCCAGCTCTGGAGCTGTCCTGCGCAGCACGGATGAGCCCAGAGGGACCTTTCCACACACTCAGGGATGCCTTTTCCTCCACTATTCCTACCGTGCATGGGGAACTAGAAGGGGAGCTCTGTGGGTCCACACTTTCCCTCTTCCCCTGCTCCAATCTGCTCCTTCCAGATGAAGCAGAACCCAGCCAGCAGTTCCCATTGCCCACAGAACCCAGGGATACTGGTGCCTCGTCGGGGCTGTGCTGCGCCAGGACACGCTTCGCGGGCTGGAGACCTGCACAGCCCGGGGTTGAACAAAGGCCCGTGTCCCGGCGGGGGGGCAGAGACCCCAGCGCTGCCCCTTTAAAGGAGGGAGCGGTGCTCGGAAATTTGTGAATGGCTGACCCGGCTCCCTGCCCGCACACCGGCGGCTCAGCCAATCAGCGTGCGCGCTCCAAGGCCACAACCGCCCTCACGGGTCTCTCTTAAAGGCGCACGGTCCGGACTCGCCCCCCCGTGCGCCATGGGGCACAGCCTCGCTGCGGAAGCTCCGAGGTGACCTTCAAACGGGTTCCAGCCGCGGGGTGAGGAGCTCCCGGGGTACACAGAATCACAGAATTACCGGGTTGGAAGGGACCTCTAAGATCATCAAGTCCAAACCGTGCCCTACACCTCAACTAAACCATGTCATACACATAAACACGCGTAACACCCATAGACAGCTCAGGGATCCTGCCCCTCTGCTTCGCTGTGGGGAAACCCCCCTGCAGCCCTGATCCAGCTCTGGAGCAGCAGCACCAGAGGGACGTGGAGCTATTGGAGCGAGGCCAGAGGAGGCCACAGAGATGTTGCAAGAGCTGGAGCAGCTCTGCTCTGGAGCCAGGCTGAGAGAGCTGGGCTGGGTCCGCCTGGACAAGAGAAGGCTCCTGAAGGGGAGACCTGAGAGCAGCTCCAGTGCCTAAAGGGGCTGCAGGAAACCTGGAGAGGGGCTTGGGACAAGGGCCTGTAGGGACAGGCCAAGGGAAATGGCTTTAACCTGCCAGAACAGGGGAGACTGAGATGAGCTCTGAGGCAGAAGCTGTTCCCTGTGAGGGTGCTGAGGCTCTGGCACAGGGTGTCCAGAGAAGCTGTGGCTGCCCCATCGCTGGCAGTGTTCAAGGCCAGGCTGGACACAGGGGCTTGGAGCAAGCTGCTCCAGTGGAAGGGGTCCCTGCCCATGGCAGGGGTTGGAACTGGATGAGCTTTTAGTCCCTTTCAGACAAATNCAGTGTTCAAGGCCAGGCTGGACACAGGGGCTTGGAGCAAGCTGCTCTAGTGGAAGGTGTCCCTGCCCATGGCAGGGGTTGGAGCTGAATTGGCTTTAAGGTCCCTTCCAACACAAACCAGGCTGAAATTCTGTGATTCTATGGCAAGTGTTCCTCAGGAGCAACACACTAGGAACACAAGCCCCGGGTGATGGATGATGTGCCATTATTCTGGTCTTGGCTTCAGGGCTTGGTTTGGACATAGGATGGTTGGTTTCCAGCAACTGGTTATCCACAGGGGCCAGAGCACACAGCTGGGTTGAGTTCCATCCCAAAGGAAGCCGAACCATGAGCTCTGCCACTGAGCAGTGAGAGCAGGCAGCAGGGGGACTGGGCTCTTCACCTCACTCCTGTTCTGAACCACAGCAGTGAAGTGGGAGCACTCTCGCAGCAGCAGAGCCCCAGATCTTACAGAATCTCCCTGCAAAAACACCCTGTAAGATTCAGCAATGCAAAATGTGCCCTCACCAAGAGGGGGCCCAGCTGTGGGTATGTGCCAAGGGACTGGGAGCACACAGAGCAGGAACAGGACTGCAATGTGCTCATGAAGCCACAGACAGAGCTTGCCCCTGCTTCCAGCAGTGACTCCAGCCCAGGAGCAGCCTGGGTCTCCCTTTGCACTGGCAGTACAGTGCCCTTTGCTCGCTCCACCACAGCTCCTGCAGCCTGCTCTAGCCCAGGCTGGGAGATGATCTGCTCTAAAAATACATCTCACAGGAGGTGAACAGCCTGGCCGGACAGTGCCGCATTGTCTGGACACGTGCAGGTGGGGAGCTGGCCGTGAGGCTGGGAAGCAAAGTGAGCCAGGCATGATGCTTTCCATGCCAGTGCTCCGGGCACAGGCACCATTGTGCCTGGGCAGTGCCAGCCCCAGAGCTTATCTAGGCCACGGACCACAGGAGGCCTCTGCCCAAGCCTCAATACTTGGAATAAGCTTTAGGTGCAATGCCAGCAAGACTCCTGCAAGGTGCTTTGTGCCTGCAGGCTGCAGGGCCCTGGCAGGCACTGCCCTGGAGCAAGCCCTGGCTTCCGGCAGCAGGGCACATGCTAGCTTGCAGTGCTTTGCACTGCGATAGCCATGCGTGTTGTAACCCCCAGGCAGGCAGAGCGGAGCAAGGGGAGGCAGTGCACACCAGAGAGCACCTTTCAAAGGGCACTTGGATTTGCAGGTGCAGATCAGGGACAATTCCCAACTCTGCATTCATCCACTGCCCTCCCAACCCTGCAATTCCCGCAGCTCCTACCAGTGCCAGGGATAATGGATCTCTCTGCATAGATACTTGATACTGATCCTCCAAATCCTAAAGAGTAAAACCCTTCATGAGCAGTTATCATGGCTACTCTATTTATAACAGTGCTGGTATTGCCTCTGCCACCAGAATCCTGATTTCTGTCCAGCCTGATGCCATTAAGATGTAGTGATGCTCTCCCAGTTCCAGTGCTCCAGATAGCAGCTGGCCTGTCAGGCAGGCTCTGCCTCCGAGCTTGGTTTGTTCCTTCAAAACAGGGTGAGGAGAGGCCACTTGTTTTGCAGCAATGTCCCCAGGAGATGTGTCCTCAGCTTTCCCAGATGCTGAGGTGGTTGTGAGGGCAGTGAAGGGTGGCACACACCTTGCTGTGGGCACAGAAGCTTTGCACTCTGTCAGCCCTTGGTTGGTTTGTGCTATAGGAGATGGGCTCCAGCACTGCTTTGGTTGCAGCAGAAACATGGTCAGTCACCCCTCAAGGCAAAGCAGGAAATGAGGGACCTGGGTGCTGCTGTGGGGACCCTGCACCAAGGATGCACTGGCTCATTTTGGAAGCTTCCTGAGCAAGGCAGGCAGAGACCCAGCAGGGACAGCATGGTGGCTCATGCAGCTCCTGGGCAAGGCACTGGTGGGGCTGGCCCTGTTCAGTCTGAATCCTAATGAGCTGCCTGTGACTGGTCTCAGTCCTTGTCTTCAGAGCTAAGCATGAAACTCATCCATGTGAATATGTGTGTGTTGCCCCAGCACTGCACTCCCTTGGGAATGGGCATGAGATGGAGGGAATCGAAGCTGCAGCCTGAATTTGGAGGGAGGATGCATGGATGCATGGATGGATGGATGGACTACAGGCTCATCTGGATGACTCATGAGGCTCCAGAGCCTTCCCCTTGCTGTCCCCTTCCTACCGCTACAGTGGGAGTGCTGCAGGCACTCACACCATCACACATGACTTCAGAACGATGACAAAGACTTGGATGCATGGATGGACCAACAGCCCTGTGTCTGTCAAGGCCTCCATAGGCTGCACAGCCAGTAGAGCCTCAGGTCTGCTAAGCATCTTCCTTTTTGCCTCTGGTTTTGGACAGAAGGTCCCAGATTGAATAGGAATAGGTGGCCATGCACGAGCCTCTGGTTTGGCAGCCTGATGGCTCTTCTGAATTCTTCATCCTTTGATGAAGCTTTGTACTGAGCTGGGAGAGCTGAGGTCTAAGCATCTCCTTGTTCATCTCTGCAGCAGGAATAGCAAGAGCCTTTAGTAAAGTTGAGGCCATTCAACCCCAAAATGTCCACTGAAGTGACACTCTTACTGACACTGCTGTGAGCAGCAGCATCCCTGGGCACAGGCAGTAGCTGCCCAGCCAGGTGCCCATGCTGTGCAGGGCTGACATAGGGTTCAGTATGAACATGTTACTGCAGACAGACACCCTTCTGGCTTCAGCTTTTTGACTTTACAGCCTGTGTCTGCAATGTTGAAACATGAAACTGCTGGAGAGCATCTGAATGCAGAGCCCTGAAGTGACCTGTGGGCCAAGAGCTGTTCAGATGACACTGGGGCAGCAGCTGGCTCCTCTGGGCCATGGATACAACCTGGAGAATGGGGGGAGTCCCTCCAGGAGCTGGTTACTACTCTGCTTCTCTTGCTTGAGCACTATCCACTTCCCAGCATTCTGCAATTGCAGGGCTGATGCTGCTAAGCTGGAGCAGAGATAAAGCAGTGGCCAGCCTGGCCTGCAGCCCCAGGGAGAAACGGGCTGGGGGGGATAGCAAGGCACTTGCAACCTCGTGGTGGATGTCTGCATTCACTGTCAGCCATTCCCCTGCATCGGGAACCTGCTTCATTGCCCTGATGCTCCTTGCAACAGCGAGTGGCCTCCTGGTGCTTCCCCTCTCCAGGCAGAGAAGGTGCAGAGCTATGGGGCTAAAGCAGGAGGAGCAGGGAGCTCGGAGCGGGCAGGTCTGCAGCGGCAGCATCCATCACACGCCGGCCTCATCCTGTCCAGGCGCAGAGCACAGGAAAGCCCTTCTCTTCTGCCAAAGGCAAATCGGGAACCAGGAATAAACACTTGAGAGAAAGATGGGGCGGCAGACAGCCGGTCGCCGCACACAGCCTGCCTTTCACTGCCATATCCCCCAGGAGCTCCTCCAACTGTGCTGGTGCGTGAGCCATGGGTTATAGGGCGGATGGATGCATCTTCTTCAGTGGCAAGAGCAGCAGGAGGGGCTCCTAAGCCACACCACGGCATTTCTGCAGGGCTGGGCTGTGTCCTCCTGGGATGCAGGGAGCAAAGGGGATGTTTGTGGCACACTGAGAGCAGGCTCAGAAGCACCCCATGCATCCTGAGCCCCAGGAGTGAGGTTCCCTGTGCACTGGGTGATTTCCAAGGAATGCTTGTCCCTGCAGCAGCCTTGCTCATATTCTCCATTACGTTAAGGGCCACTGTTACTCAGTGTCAGCAAGGACAGAGCTGAGCAGTGAAGCGATGAAGCCTTGGTAGGGAGGGATGCTCAGACAGGCAACTGCCCTGGATGAAGCCGAAGCGAAGCGGCTGCAGCTCTGTGCTGTGTGGCAGAGGAGGGTGGAGAGGAAGAGCAGCCCCTCCCCGCAGCAGGCACTACTTCTG
The DNA here is from genome assembly GCA_002631895.1 of Agapornis roseicollis. Classification (NCBI taxonomy): domain Eukaryota; kingdom Metazoa; phylum Chordata; class Aves; order Psittaciformes; family Psittacidae; genus Agapornis; species Agapornis roseicollis. The sequence goes on from NDXB01001391.1 coordinate 38,519, forward strand.
CTCATCAGCACCATTGTTCCCCTTCCTTTATATCCACAGCTGCGCTCTCTGCTCCCGGTGCAGCCCTTCCCAAGAGCAGCAGCCTCCTGCCAGCCTGCGAGTGGCAGCGGCCATGGAGCATCCCCCAGCTCTTCCCTGCTGCAGCCCTGGAGCAGCCCCAGGGCCTGTGGAGAGGTTGAAATGGAGGATTTGGCAAATGAAACACCCCAAACCCCATTGCTCGGGCATGATTGTGCCTCTGACCACCACAACGGGGCACCTCAGCCAGTGGAGTCCCTCTGCTCTTGCTCCGCTGGGGGCTGAGCATCCACTTTCCCACGGAGGGATGGTTTCATCCCAAACCTCTCCATCAGGAAGCGCATGTTGCTGCTGTAGTTACTGGGACCAGTTCCTTCACAGCAGCCATTTGCTCACTGCAGTGTATACACACACATCCTCACCAGCAGACAGGAGACTTTCTGTTCCTGGAAGCATTTGTGTGGAGAGGCAATTTATTTCTCATGTCTCTTCCTGGCCACAGCAGGTTGTGAGGGCTTTTTGCTCTATCACTGCTGGGGAGAGTTGCAGGCAGGGATGAGGACAAAGCCAGGACAACAGAAAACTTATTTACATTGATGGATGCAATAAAAGAATTGCACTTGCTTCAGGAAGGACAAACCAGTTTATCATCCTGCCTTTTATCAGTGGCAGCATGCCTGCCAGAGCTCTTGTTCCTAGGCTGATAGCACCAGGGGCGGCTGCTCTGCCCTGCAGCTGATGCTCTCCTGCCATAGCATTAAATATCATCCATTATAAAAGCTTCTCCTATTCTTCCAAGTGCTCTTTGCCATTTCAGGTATTCTCCTGAAACCCACTTTGGAACTGCCCATGGCAAAAAGCAGGCAACAAAGGCTACGGAGCAGGAAGTTGCTGTGGAGATGGGCAAGAGCTGGGTGTGTAGATGCTATCCAGCCCCAGTGCTGTCCTGCATGCCCGGGCTGTTGAAAACCAATGCAGGAGGAGGTGCTGGGCAAGAGATGAGATGTCCTTAGTGCCTTCATGCAGGAGTGAGGGGTGCAAAGCAAGGTCCATCAGCAGAGCCTGCCCCCAGGCATGGCTGATCCCAGGTCATGGTCCGGATTGCTGACAGAGGGGACTGCTGGAAATGCTCTTGCTCTGCTGAGATAAGGGCTGCATTTAGCCATGAAGATGACATCCCGTGGAACAGGCTCACTGCTGTGTCAAAGGCCCCTGCATCCCAGCACAGGGGCTGCTGCAGGGGAGCAGCACTGACTCTGCAGCAATCCAGCACCACTTGGTCCCAGTTCCCAGGAAAGCTGCTGGTCTCCATAGAAAGCTGACTTTCCATCAGGAATAAGGCATAGAAAAGCCCAACACTGAACACCACCATCCCCAGTGTTGTTTCCTCTCCAAGTCCCTGCTTTGCCTGTCGCCATCCTCTGGGATGAGAAAGCTCTGCCAAGCACAGCCCCCTGCAAAGCCTGTCCTGCCTGTTCCCCCCATCTCCTCCCTGCTCTGGGCTGGCACCTGCAGCCCCCATAGATGGGAGACCCCAGAAGTGCCAGCACTGAGCCCTGGCTCCTGCCCTGCACTGGCACAGGCTGGGAAAGGAGGCTGAAAATAAAAAGAGCTTCGGAAAAGAATGCATGGATTATTTCAAGCCTGGAACAACCTGCTCACACTGAGGGAGGGAGGAAGCCAATCTGTTTAGTTTATCTAAGGGAAAGTTAAGAGGGAACTTAGATGCATCTATAAATACCTACATGTTGGGAACATTTCTGATTGCCACAGTTCTTTATCCTAGCAAACAAAGACAGCAAAATTTCCTGAGGCTGGGAGCTAAAGCAAGAGAAATCCAGTAGCAAAGTGTAGGTTTTTGATGGGAAGGACAAATACCCATTAGGCCAGCCAGGCTGGGAACACAGCACAGTCCCCATCACATGAAACCTGAACAGAAAAGTGAGGTGTCTACTGCTAAAGGAGACATTGTAGATCAGCCGGATGTTTGGGGCTGGAAGCAAGAGGTGCTGCGCTCCACAGCCTGGGACAGCTAGGAAGAAAATCCCTTAAAATCCGAATGCTCCCAACCCCTCGAGCTTGCAGCCCTCATGGGTTTTGCCCTGTGACCCCCCCCATGCACAGTCGTGGTTCCCTCTCACTGGTGAATGGAGACTCATCCTTCTGTCATGCTCAGAAAGCCACCTCGCCCCCCCCCCCCCCCCCCC
>NDXB01001391.1:44697-85060 GCA_002631895.1 Agapornis roseicollis
CCCCCCCCCCCGCTCTCCCATCAGACACGAGGTCAGGGCCAGCAGCCATCGCACAGCCACACAAACGGGGCTTTGTTTTTGTGCAAAACCCTCTGGTTATGAAAATAGCCATTGCGTAACGGGATAGCAGGAGCTCCTGGCTGCGTGGATTACCCTTGGAACGCAGGGAACGTCGCAGGAATGAAAACAGGATTTGAACAACCCCGTCGTGGGGGTGCACGGCTGCCAGTGTCCCTGTTTGCCACCCGTCTGCTGCAGGAACACAGCCTCGGGCAGCCAAGCTGGCAAGGAGCCTACGGAGCAGGAAGCTTGTGCTCCGAAGCAGCCACTTCCCACCTCCGACACCCTCAGCCCATTTTAGGTGCTTGCCAGGAGGGGGAATCGTTGCTGGGAGGAGCTTCGGGATTGGGGTGAGGTTCAGGGTATGCCTGTGACAGGAGTGCATTTTAGGACACGTGCAACTGGCGTTAACGATAGAGTTTCCTTCACTTCCGATGGGCATCACAAGTTGCAGCCACATCTGTCCCACCTGTGCACTCTGAGAGCAGCACCACCTGAAAAACCTCAGGAAGAGAACACTGGCAGCAAAAGATGAAGCTGTGCTGTCCCACCCCCAGATTCTGTTCCATGACTGTCAGTCAGCTCTGGAGCAAATAAGGAAGAGTAACTGAGATTTACAGAGATCAGAATCTGTGCCACAGCTTCCTCCTGGGGTCAAACAAATGTCATTACATATTTCAGTGGCACCAGCATCTGAGGGCTGGTGCAGCACCCTCGAGCCAGCAGCACATGCACCCACCTTTGGAAAATGACATTTCTTGCCCAGTGTTGGGCTGTCATCACCTCTGTCACCACATTCATCCCTAGCACAGCCTCCGGCCTCACACCAGCCTTGTGCTGCCAGGGGAGGATTGAAAGCCATAGCAGAGCTTTCGAGCCAGCTCCTGGTTTCTACCCTTGGCTATTGGTTAATTTGTGGGAGGAGCCATCCTCAGGGCTCAGAATCCTCCAGGTGACTCCAGTGTCCCACCCTGACTCCTGCAGCAGCTGCTGCAGCCATGGCCAGCGATCCCAGCAGCATCGGGGCTGGCAGCAGCTGCCTCTCCCCCACCCTCTGCAGCAGCAGGGCTCTGTGTGAGGAACGTTTCCGGGGGTCACAGGAGCCACAGTGAGGTGGGAGCCCGAGCAGCTGACAGGACCTCGGGGGAGCACAACCCCAGAGGGCTCGCAGGGGAGCGCTACCCTTTGGGCTGCTGGCAGCACACAGGCCCTGCCCAGCTGCACAGGGCACAACGGCCTCTTTCAGCCCTGGTTCTGGGAAGAAAAGGTCAGGGCTCTGTGTGCGAGCCCCATCAGCAGCACTGGAGTGAGGCCGAGCATCTCACTGTGGGGCAGAGGGGAAGCAGGACCGGGACTACCCAGCCCAGCTGCAGCGTCCCCAGCCCTGGCTCATCGAGCCCTAGCAGGGCTGTTCCCTGAGAGTCATGCGCTTGGCTCCATGGCCTGGGATGCAGGAGAGGCGCCAGGAGGAGGGAGCAGCACAGCCCATTTCCCTCTGCGCCACCAAGGAATTTCTTTTGTGCGGAGCTGGGGCTGGTGCATTCCAGTGTGGAGCAGCTCCTGCACTGCAGCCATCGCTGCTGCGCTGAGCTGCTTGGGCAGGATCAGTGTGACCTGGCACAGGGGCAGCTCTGGGGACAGGGTGCTGGTGGTCACTAGGGTTTAAAGGGGCTGGGGTTGGGCTCGGAGGAGCCTGGCAGGAAACAGTGCATGTGCAGAGCAACACCAGACATGTCCACAGCAATGGATACATCCAGCCCTGGGCACCACACAGGCTTTATCTGTACATCCCAACAGATCCTCCCCTGGAGCTGGGCAAACTGGTGCTTCTACAGTCCACAATTCAGCTTGTTCTTAACAAAAGACCCTATGGAAAACCATCTCTATCCCTGGCATTTTCCATGTAGACTAACTTGGAAAACTCTATGATGTTTGGCACTTCTGGTGGCTCTACTACGGCATGATGCACTTTAGTGTTCAAACACAAGCCAGCCAACACATCTCAGGAGAGCATTACCTGTAGGAGCATACGATCTGGGAACAGGGTTGTACCGTGCTCATCCCTTCATGTTTCTCAGGGGTGGGAAAAAGGCAGCCCCATGTTCATAGCATCATAGAATCCCAGTCTGGTTTGTGTTAAAGGGACCTTAAAGCTCATCCAGTTCCAGCCCCTGCCACAGGGATACCTTCCACTAGAGCAGGCTGCGGGCTGAGCCCCCTCCAGAGCCAGAACCATCCAGCACAGTGCGGGGCACCAACAGGGAGCCCCTGCACTGGGACACGGACCTGCAGCTCTGCCATAAATCCTCCCACAAACAAACTCCAGAGCAGCCCTGTGGCCCTGGGCACAGGTCACAGACACAGCAGCCCTCTGCAAACAGTGGGGAGAAGCAAATCAGACAGAAACGCTCCACCATGCTCCCAGAGCTGTCACTGTGGGGCTGCACCATGGACACCAGGAGACCCCGCTGTGTGCGGGCACAGGGACCACGTGCAGCCAGCGCAGCGTCACCCGTGTCCACGCAGGGACAGAGGAATTCACAAACCCAGGCTCCGGGGGCAGGAGCAATTAATGCAAACTCCTCGTTAAGTAAACACAGCCAGAGGAAGGGAACTCATATCCTGTTCACCCAGCCGAGAAGGGCACCAGCAACCCAGCGGCACTCCCTCGCACAGCGCTGCTGTGACACCAGGACACACGGCTGGAGAGTGGGAAACCTGCACAGCACCCGTGTGCTGCTTGGAGTGTGTGAGGATGTGCTCTCTCCAGACACACTCTCCACAACACTTCTGCACTAAGAGGAACAGCCACACTGAAAATGGCATTTTCTGGAGCCCAACTCCAGGATGAGCCTTGCTGTCAAGGATTTCTCGTGTGGAATGGAACCACTTGAACTGTGTGTTACTCCCAAATATCTGTGGGTCTAGGTGCAGGAAAGAGCAGGATACCCCAAAAGGAGCTGGGTGCATGTGGGTTCTCTCTCAATGACAGACAAATTTAGTTTCCCTCCTGGCTGGCAGGCTGTGATGGGGTTGAGGGGCACAGAGAGAAGCAAGGCCCCATGGGGGGGTGTCCTTGGTACAGCAGCAGAGCTGGAAGCCCGTGGTGGCTGTCGATGCACCATGCCTGAGATGCACAGACGGTGCTGACAGCATTGCAGCACCCTTTAGTGGGTGCTGGGTAGACCAAGCACTGCCCAGCAGCATCCTTCAGTGGGTGGTGGATAGATGAGGCATGGCCTGAAGAAGGCTTTACTTTTTGTCCACAATCACCTCACTGCAGCCGTGGCCTGGGTATCTCCTGCCCATGCTCTGGAGGGGAAGGACAGCCCAGCTCCCCAGTGTTACAGGCACCCCTGTGTTTGCACTCAGCCTGGTCAGAGACAGGCCCCTGTGCAGGATCTGACCACAAAGCCCCAGGGACTGCAAGGTAGGGCCTTACCCAGCAGAGCCTGGAAGAGTTCACTCTGGAAGATGTGTGAGACTTTTCCAATGGAGGCTTTCAGCTCCTGCTCCTCCGGGGACTGCAGGGTGCTTTGGTATCTGGTCAGGATTTCCACTGCCCGTTCAGTGTCTGCAGAGAAACACAAAAGTAACAAGGCTTTAATGCTGGAGGATGGATGAGCAGACATCAGCAGGGAAGGCTCGACTGCAGTCCTGGAGCAGCGCAAAAGGGCTCGCCTGGACAATGCCTCAAGTTGTCTTCCAGCTCTGGGTTTTTAAGAGCCAGACAGCCAGAAAACACCTCCTCACACTTCCTTACAAGAGCAAATTCTGCTGCAAGGTGCAAGGGCTGTGCAGGGCTGGGCAGGGACAGAAAGGGGGTGGTTCTGCCTGCTGGCCTCCCTCAACCCTGACAATCAGGGGCTAAACCCATCTTGATTCACCTCCAAACCCTGTGGCTCTGGGCAGCCGCAGTTCCTCAGCCACCTCCCAGGCAGAGAAGCCAATCAGGGGCTGGACATGTCCCAGTTACACAGGGCTACGAACACTACCAGTTACAGTCTGCTGGGCCAGATGGCTGTAGCAAAGCTGAACACAGCCCCCTGATGTAGAACAAGATCTTGCAAACAGCTCAGCTATAGGAGTGGCAAAACTTGGGTTCCTAGAGGGTGTAAGGTAAGAATTGCTCTATGCAGGAAGCAGCCTTGGGGCAGCAGGGGACACAGGGGAAGGAACACGATGCCTTGATGTCAGGGAAGGAGGGATGCTGGCCAGGAAGGGAGCTGGGGGCTGCCATGAAGCAATGCCTTCTTTAAAGCCTGGGCTCACCACAGCTATGAGATAACCTTGGACCCAACTGAGCGGAGCTGTGATCAGACTGTGGCAGGACACCTCCATGCTCCTCTGGGCAGATGCCTGGAGCTGCCAGCCCAGCTCCAGATGTGACCCATGTCCAGGGTGGGTGGGAGCTCCCATGGACCTTGAGCCCTTTCCAGCCCTATCAGTGCCTATTTCCCTTTGTCACCCAGGCAGCTGCAGACAAAGAGCGTCTGTGTGAGGAAGCGCAGAAGCTGTCCCACCATTGCTGGGGACTCATCTTTTAACCCAGGAACTCATGCAGAAAGGGTGACCCTGCTCATCCCAATGCTCCCAGCAGGGAATTCAGGTCACCAAACAAGGGGCCTGTGTCTGCTGGGGTGTGTGTGACCTGCTGTCCCAGCTCTCACAGCCAATGTCCTACCCAGCTCCTCTTCGGTCTGTAGGGGAAGCGGGTGCTGCCTGGGACACATGGACTCACCATGGGAGCAGAACAGAGAAAGGAGCTTGGGGAAGCGGGAATAGCTCCATGCTGTCTCCAGGAAAAGCAGGGACCTCCCCACGCTCTAGATATATTGGGTTGTATGGACATCTGAGCCCTGTGCTGCCACTAAGGGCATCCTTCCCTGCAAGATCAGGCAACGTCTTCAGCATCTGCCCAGCATCCCCTGAGCAGGGTTGAGTCATCTTCGCCGGGTCACTCCGGTCCTTATCAGCAGAAGCTAAAGGAGCAGGTGGAGTTCCAGGGCCACCAGAGCAGGACACACACACGGCAAACCTGGTGTGAATATCCCAGCCCAAGCTGCACACAACGAGCAGCCTGTGCTGAGCCCTGCGCTGCTGGACACCAGCCCCGGGGACAGGCGCCTAGAGCAGTGAGCACTGGCCCTGGACCACCGAGCCCAGAGACTCACCTCCAGGACGGGGGAGATCCCAGAAGACTCCTCCTCAGCACCCAAACAGCCTCTGGTGTCGAGGGCGCACCTCGCCATGCCTCAAGGTGCAAACCCCACTTTGAGGAGACCCTTCCTGGGGGCCCACCCCCCAACCTGCCCTCCCCGCAGCACCCGAGCACAGCACCCCACGTGTCGCACCGCCTGAGGAGCGCACGGAGCCGGGGCGCCCGGTCCTCGGCTCTCAGCGCCCGAGCTCAGCTCTGAGGGCAGGCCGGGAGCGCGGGGCTCGGAACGGGCAGGGCAGCACTTGTTGAGCGCGGCGGCCAGGGCGCTCCTTACCTTCCCTGCGGATCATCGCTCCGCCGTGGCCAGCGGCCGCTCCGCTCCGTGCCAGCCCCCGAGCAGCCGCCGCCGCCCGCCCCTCCCCGCCCCGCCCCGGGGGGACCGACCGAGGAGCCGCCCCCCGCCGGCACCGCCCCGGGAGCGCCGGCACCGAGCGCGCGCCCGCAGCCGGACACAGCCGCACTCCGCCGCACGGCACCGCACCCGCAGCGCTCCGCACCCGGCCGCGTTCGCACCCGCCGCGGCTCCGCCCGGCGGCCTCCGTTCGCAGCCTCCGCTTGGGCTCCCGGCGCAGGCAGCCGCCAGGGCCCGGCCCGGTTCCCCCGGCTGTCACTAGGTGGCACGGACGTGCCACGGATCGCCGCCTGCGCCCGGTGCCGGTGGGGCCAGGCGGGGAACGGGGTGCAGGGGGCAGTTACCGGACAAGTCACCCCGCGGGCGCTGGCTGGCACTTGGCCGGTTTATTGACATAAATACAAACAACAAAAACTGACCCGACCCCTTCCCAAGCTCCAGGCCCTGCTGCAACCTGATCCCCACCGCTGCCCTCCCTGCCCACCCCCGCAGCCTTGGGGCAGCAGGACCGTGATTGTGGTCCTGCCACCCCAGCCGCCAACCAGCCCCAGCTTCTGCTCCCTTCCCCACACAGCAACAGGCACCAAGTGCTGCATGGGGTGCCAGCACCCTTGTGCTCAACCATGAAGCCAACAGCAGCAGGGGCAGAACTTGTGTGCAGCACAAGGGTATGCAGGGCTCAGCTTCCCTGCAGCTAGTGAAAAAACACCCCCAAACCGCCTGTCCCATTCCTCAAAGCTAAGGGGCAGGGCAGCCCCCAGGACCAGCACTTCATACAGGGTTTTCCATCACTGGCTGCAGAGTTAGCATCATGGAATGTTTTCTGTTGAAAGGACCCTCAAAGCTAATCCAGTCCAACCACCTGCAATGAGCAGGGACACGTTCAACTAGACAACGTTGGCCAAAACCACATCCAGCCTGAACTGGAATGTCTCCAGGGAGTCTCTGCAGAGCTGCTGATAATAGGCAGAGGCTGCCCTTCCCCTGCACCAAACAGTGACCCAAATCCCCAAGAGTCTCCAAAGGCCAGGGCAGAGGTCTCAGCCCTAGCACCACTAAATGAGTGTTCAGCCCCCATGCACAAGCCAGACCCAGGAAATCCCTGCAAAGACTTCAGTTCCTCCCTGCCCGTGGGAACTGGGAACCCATTTCCAGGCCTTTTCAGCTGAGGGTAGTTGTGCACCATGAAAGGAGCCAGGAAGGCTACAGGGGATGGGAGCCTACGAAGGAGCCTTGAAGCTGGCCTGAGGGATGCTCCCCACTGCAGCAGCGCAGGGCTCTGGCTGCCCTCCACCGCAGCAGCCCTGAAGGATCACTCCTGCATCAAGCTGTTGATCTTTGTGAGCAGCACATCTGTCTCGGACTCTGGGGAGATGCAGAGAAAACAAACTGTCATCCTGGGCACCATCCCGCAGCCACAGGCAAAGCAGCCTGAAAAGCAGGTTTAAGGAGTCCCAGGGAATGTGGGATTCCCCAGTGCTGCCCCAGAGGGCTGCTTGCTAAGGGCAGGACTCCTTCCCTTCCCTCCCCTGGCCATCCCAAACCACTCTGTCACGTTCAGCTGGAGAAAGCTGCCTGTGTTGGAGGCACAAACAGGCTGCGAGGGAGGGAGGGCTGCTCACATTCCTGCACACTCACCCGCTGGCCGTCTTCTCTGTGAGCATTTCCTAGGAGATGGAATAGGATCAATGTTAGCATGTCAGGCTGACCTCCCTGCCCATCCTCCAAGCTCCCAGATGGAGACTGTAGGGCCCCCCAGGACAAAAGAGTTCTACTAGAATCAGCTCTCTGTGTCTGCAGCACTGCTAAAGGAGCAGGGCCAAGGTCTGCCAGTCTCCTCCCACCAAGCGCTGGGGTGCAGAGCATTCACTAAACGTGAACTAAAGCATCCAGTGGCTCCAGGGTCAGGGCAGAGTTTTAGCTGCAGCCTGGTGGTAAAAGCTGCTTCCACACACTGCTCTCTCACTTATCCAGACAGGAGAAGCCCCCCCAGGATCTCAGTTCAGAGAGGGGTGGCAGCAGCTACAACCATGTTTGAGTGTGTACCACCCACCCAGGGCACGCTACAGCCTCCTCCAGTAGAACTGCCTGTGTTAGGGGGAAAAGGGATCCAACATACTTGAGCAAGAAGAAGGCCCAGAGGATGGTGAGGAAGGAAGTGCAGTCCACAACAACCCAGATCATGAGGTACGTGCTGCTGGGCTGCAAGGAAACGAGACAAGCCATGAATCCCAGCCAGGGGTGGTATGCCTGCATCTCTTCTGCTCCATGACAGCATAGGACTGAGCAAAAGCCATCCTCCAGGCAGCCAGCTGCCCAGGGCTGGGGCAGAAAAGGGACCCACATGTGCCTGAGGCACAGGGCTGTGGGGCACAGTGAAGGATTGAGGGGTCACTTACAAGCAGCCAGATGGGGTGTTTCATCTCCTTCAGCACCTGGCAGGCATTGGTGGTGACAGAACTCACCCCAGAGCACCACAGCACTGAGAAGAGCCAGGGCTGGTTCACCACATACAGGTTGACAGAGATGTTGTCCCGATGGTACTGCCTGCACAGGGATAGCCGTGGTCAGAGCAGCAGACAGCAAGGTGCCAGCACACTCGGTGTACAGCCAGAGAGGACTGTATATCTGGGATGTGATCCAGCATTTGCAGCCACATGGAACAACTGTCTGGAGAGCCAGACCCAGGGTGGATTTGCTGGCAAGGCAGAGCACTGCAGCCAGCTCCATCCCCTGCACCAGCCCTGCCTAATAAAGCATGCTTGTCACAAGGCTGCAAGCATACACTACCAGCACTTGGCCTGAGCTGGCCCTCACCTCTGCCAGCCCCTAGGAAAGAGCTGGGAGAGTGTTCAGACCCTACAGCTCATGGGCACAGAGCTCTCACCTGATCTCCTCAGTGCTCATGTCCTGGTAGGGCAGATTCACGTGCAGCAGTGGCTCCTTCTCATCCTGGAGTCTCTTCCGTCCGTAAACTTGCTGAATGTCTGGGGCTTGCTGTTTGACCTGTTCCCGGAAGCCATCCGGCAGCCAGAGGACCTAGACAAGAGCCACAAAACACATGCAGAGGGAGAGGTGCTCCAGAGAGCTGGTTCAGGCACACCTGGTCTGCTCAGACAGCTGCTCCCTGCCTCTGTCTCTATGCTCAGCTCCTCCATGAGGATCTCAGCCAGGACAGTCTCCTAAGAGCTTGTCTCAGCCAAGACCCCACTGATGGGAGGAAGCAGTTCCAGCCTAAGAAAGCTGCAGCAGTTATGTCCTCTCTGGGTCCTTGAATGGATCAAGCAGCGCATCCTTTTGCCCTCAACTCAGCAGCAAGGCTACATCTTGGCTCAACACTACATCACAGCCTTTGCTGCGTTCCCCCCAGCTCTCCATTCTCAAAAAGCCAAGAAGGGAAAGCACCATTTGGGTGCTAATTCATCCCCTCAGGGCAGCACATCCCCTGTGCTGCAGAGGTTAGATGAAATGCAAAGGCAACACAGAAGGTTGCTGCAGGAGTCCAAGAGCTGCAGGGAGAGGTGTGGCCCAGTGTGGTGAGTGGAAGCCTGAGCACTGTTTTCCTGCCCCTGCTGGCACTCTTGCTCCCCTCCCTAGACTGAGTCACTGTTTGCACGCCAGGGTGGCCAGTACTGGGGAACCAGAGTATTTCAGGTATCTGAAGCTGTGGGCATTAACCCTCTGATTATTGGCAACTTCTCCCAGCTAAAAAATGCTGTGGCTGGCCAGCGCTCCCCAGCAGGGATCACATATGAGATGTGGGTATGGGGTGGCAGGGATGTTCAGTGACAGCAGGGCCTGGCAGTGCTGGGGCTGTGGCCAGCTCACCTGCTGCAGTGGGATGCCTGACTTTAAGATCACTTCCAGGGTGGCATTGACGAAGCTCTGGTAGTCACTGTGGTTCTCAGGCCGGAGGTCGAACATGATGGAGAGGTTGTTCTGCTTGGTTGCCTGCAGCACCTCCTTCAGGGATGGGATCCTCTGTTTAGTTGCCCAGTAGCGATCACCAGCAGAGAGGCTCTGCACGGTGGGAAACGGCCTCCGCTGCAAGGGTGACAGTCAGTCATGGGCAGCCCCACCACAAGCTTTCACCTCCCAGACTGGTGCCCATCCCAGGCTCTCAGCTTCCCACCCTGGCCTGTCCACATGCAGACAGGCACAGGGATGCTTCCCCTGCACATCCATGGGGCACCTCTACCCTTTTACCCACTAACAGCCCAGTCCAAGCAGCTCTGCAGTTGGTTAGTCACCTTTTGGGAAGAGCTTTGCCCCAGCTGCCTCCAAGCCCAGGCAGGCTGTGCAGCATGGAGCGAACACGAGACATCCCCCCTCAAACCAGCCTCCTCTGTGACTCAGCTGAGGAGTCAGAGCAAACCCCAGCTTGGGGCGGAACCACACCCAGAGGATTCGTGCAGGCATGGAAGTGCTTCTGCTCTGTGTTCAGGTGTCTGCCAGGACCAGTGCTCCTGCGGGAGCCTTCCCCAGGCTGGGCTCATGCTTCACCCACCCCTGACCAGCCACCCCAGGAGCATCCTGACCTTCAGGAACCAGCTGCCTGCATCCAGCTGCTGCAGGTCTGTCCAGTTGAAGGCGGTGCTGTTCAGGGCAGCCCTCTCAGGGAACACATCCTGCACGTTGGTGGTCCTGGTGAGCTCCTCGTCATGCATGAGGAATGGGACCCCATCAGCACTGGCAAACAATCAAATAGGGAAGCTCTGTGCTGCAAGCTGTTTTCTCCTGCCCCTGTCCTGGCATTTCTGCCCCCTCCCAAGCTACCCTGCTATGGCAACCCCCACCCTTATGCCTACTTGGGGTCCTCTACACAGCATCTGGAAGGTACAGAGCATCTAGAGATCAAGCCAGGAACCAAGTAATTCCTTGCTCACTGCAACAGCTTTCCCCTTAACAGGATTACATAAGATGAACTAGAGTCACGGTCTGTTTTCCAAGCCGTACCTCCCTACTAATGCCCTGGAAGGCAACCTGCATGGGAAGGACAGAAACCCAGGACCTCTCCCAGATCATTGGGACATCAAGTTGGAGCCAGTCCCATACTGGCAAGGTGGGAATGGCAGAGCCCTTTGAACAGGGCTGCTCCAGATACAGGCTGTACCAGTCCTCCAGCCATATTCTGGAACACCCCACGAGAGGTGATATCCCACCACACCCAGGCCCCTTTCTCCCTTTGAGTCCCTACTGCCTCTTTACCTCACCATGACGTCTGTCTCAAAGACTTGCACATTGCAGTCCACCGCCTTCTGCAGTGACATGAGGGTGTTTTCAGGAGCCAGCTGGAAAAGGAATGGTAGAAATGGGGTCAGTGCAGAGGGCAGTGGCAGGAAGGGGAAGGATGCAGGCACTCACCCCTGCTGGTTGCATCCAGCAGCTTGCCTGCACTCTAGGGCAGCCACAACGAAACATAGGGTATGGAAAAGGCCGGGTGCAGACAGCCAGAGCCTGCTTAGTCCCTGCTTCCCAGCCCACATCACATAGCCAGGCTTTCTGTTGAGGGTCGCCAGCTCCTGGTCCAGCAGCACTCAGCAAACAGCTCTGCCCTCCTCACCCCATGCTTATCCGTCTCCAACTCTGTGCTGCCCTGGCTGGTGTGGGGACCCCAGCACTCATCCAGGCCTGCAGCAGCAAGGGTCTAATGCAGGTGTCCTCCAGCCAGGCACAGCCTGGCTTTCACTACCCGCATCCACCCTGACCATGTGCCAGGTTGCTGCCGGTGCTGGTCACTCACCATGGGTGCTCCTCGGTGGCCAACCAGGGCTGGCTTGGGGGGCAGCTGGCTCTCCTCCATGATGCAAGGGGAGGTGATCCCCAGGGGTGCCAGATACAGCACGATCATCACCAAGCAATACAGAATCAGCAGAAACACTTTGAGACCTGCAGGCAGAGACAGAGAAGACAGAGGGGTGAGGTGCAGAGGAAGTGTTTTGTGGGCTGTCAGGAATAAGCCCAGGCAGCTTCACCTGGCATTAACTTATGGTGCCCCTAGATCAGGCATTGCATCCCCAGGCTCAGGAACACTGCAGATTTATTCCTGGCTTGCTACATGTTCTTGCACTCCAACCCAGCACTCCTGCAGGACTCAGTCTGCCATTCACAGGCCTTCAGCAAGGGCTGAATCTGTCCCTGACACTGAGCAGGAGAAGCAGCAACCAGAAGTAAGAGTTACTACCAGACTGAGAGCTGGGGACCTCTTTCCACTGCTCCTACACTCTCTGTGCACCGCTGTGCCACCAGTGCCACTCAGCTGGATGACAGGAAGCAGGGCACCAGCTGAGGTGGGAGCTGGAGACTTTGGAGGGGACATTACCTGTCTTGCGGGTCCGGTAGATGAAGCTGGCCAGGGGCCAGGCGAGAAGTGTCATTCCCCCCACAGCTCCAATGTGCAGAAAGGGACCTGTTGCCTGGAGAGGCAAAGGAGGGTGTCAGCCAGCAGCAGCCCAGCCTCTGTTCTCAAAACCCACATGCTCTAATGCCAGGGATCTGCCACCACTGGAAAAGCCATAGTGCCAGGGAGGGAATGTGCTCCTGTTCAGATCCCCCACTGATCCAGCCACCATTCCTCCCCCTGACTGCATTGCTGCAGGCAGGACTGCAGGAGCAGGAGCAGCACCTTGCCTTGTCAGGCAGCAGAACCAAGGGCAGGGAATTAACCCCCATGGCACAGAGCCATGCTGGGGGCTCCAGTCACCACCCTTCAGCTCATCCCCACAGGCTGGGTCCTGCAGGGGAGTCCCAGGTATCAGGGAGTGCACTCACCTGCAGGGAGGTACGGGCACTTCTCCACTCCTCCGCCCACTTTATTCCCAGCCCTGTGAAGGCTGCAGCCACCACCAGAGCTGTGAGGATCAGCAGGGTCTGTGGGGCATGGCATAGGGCAGTTAGAGGAGTACACAGTATCCTGCAGGCCAGCTCCCAGCTGAGCCCCTGCAAGTCCCGAGGCCCCACTTCCCCCATTTGGGGAGCTCTGTACCCCATGCTCTGGGCAAGGGAAATATTCTCATGTGAAACAGATGGCTGGGGCACTAAGCCTGGGTGAACAGGGACACACAGCTACCCTTTGGTGACACAGCAGCTGTATGCTGCCCCATAGGCTGGTCATAGCTCCCTGCACCCCCAGTCTCTCACCTTGTGCAGCCAGTGTAGCTTCAACGGCTGGCCACAGAGCTGCAAGCACAGAGCAAGGACCTGTGAGAAGAACAAGGAGATGTCAGGACTGAGCTGTACCCCACACCTCAGCCCTCTAAGGGCACAAGACTTGGCCACAGGAGCTCTGGCCACCTAAAACAGGCAGAGGCACTGGCCAAGGTCAGGCTGAGCTAGCTCCAGCGCTGGATGCTGTGGGCTCCCCAGTGGCAGCCAGCGTGTGCTCAGCCCAGCTCCATACCCCCACCAGTCTCAGTGCCACCCATGGGGCTCACCAGAAGCACAGCAGAGTAGGTGATCAGCGCAGCTGTGGCTATGAGCAAGACCAGGGACCAGTCCAGCCACAACTTCCTCTGCTTGAAGATGAACCTGTCAGCAAAGGGGACAGTCAGAGGGGCAGGGGTGGCATGGGGAGTAAGGCTGGACATGGGATTCTACTCACTCATTGAAGTTGTGAAAATCATTGAGGATGATGATGGCGAAGTACAGCCACACCAGTGTGAAGAGGAAGACGCAGAAGAGGAAAAGGAACCAGCTGCAATCACACTGAAAGCCAGAGATGACACCTATGCACACACCTCCAGGGCACCTAGCTGCTGGCTAGGTTCTGAGAGCCCTGGGGAGCACCCTGCCTGCAGCCACAGGGTGGCACAGCCGGCACCAGCTCAATGAGCTGCCCATGGAGAGGGAACAGAGCTCCCCAGGAGCTGGATCCATGCTACAGGAAGATGGACCAGCATCTCCTACAATAAGCAAATAGCTGCCTATGTGAGGCTGGGGAGGACAGTCCCTGTGGCAGGGCTGCCTCCTGCCCCACGCAGCAGCCCCTGGGAGCAGGCTGGGACTTTGGACATGGGAAGGGGCAGGTTCTACCCCCTTCCAGCTAGGTGACCTGTGGGCTGCATGAGTGCCTCAGAGCTGTCACTGCCGTGGTGAGCCTGCAGACTGCTCCTGCGTGCCCAGCTGGAGCCAGGTGCAGCTTCAGGGTCTCTATCCCCCAGCCCTGTGCTCTCGGGGAGGTGAGGGGCAGTAGGGATGGTGAGTGGGACACCCGGCAGCCCAGCCCCGCTCACACATTCCAGGCAAGACAGAACAAGCACAGCCGCTCCCATGGGAGTTGGAGACCTTGCAGAATCCCAGGCCTCACCGCTCCCCAGTTACAAATTGGCAGGGACACCCCCTCCCCGCACCCCACGCCCAGCCCTGCAGCCGTGCCTCCCACGTGCCTCGGCGGGCTCTCAGCACCCCGGGACCTGCCTGCAGGGAGCACCATGCTCCGGGCACACGTGAGCCCTGCGGCAGCGCGGGCACGGCCTCTGCTCAGCATCGCGGCTCTGCCCCTGCCGTCACCCAGCACAGCCGCCTCACCCCTCACTGCTCCCGCACACCCAGGGTGCCAGGGAGCACCCCGGCTCTTCTGGGGCTCAGCCCTGGAGCAGGACCAGTGGCAGTGGTGGAGCCCCCCCAGCCAGAGCTGCTCCCCACCCAGCCACCACTCTGATCCTCCCGCAGAGGGTCTGGCAAGCTCCAGCTCAGCGCCACCCCCACCACATGTATCACCTTGGTGGTTCGCAGGCCCTTCCTCTTCTCCTTCTTGGCAGTGATCCACTGGCAGCTGTAGAGGCAGAGCAGGCACGTGGCGCAGGACCGGCCGCAGCCCGGAGGGTCTGCCATAGCGCTGGGCTGTCCCAGGCAGAGGTATCCTGCAGGATGCACACAGCGCGTCGGCACAGACCTCCCAGCACACCACCCCTGCCCCTGGGGATGGGGCACTGCAGCGCCTTGGGGCCAGGTACCCCAGGAAGCGCTGCCCCAGAGCCCTGTGGCATAGCGGGACCGCTGGCTGTGTCCCCAAGCAAGGCACAGTGCCAGGGACAGCAGGAGCATGGGGTGCAGGCCCAGCCTGTTCAGCAGGCTCCCTGGGACCCTTTGCTCAGCGAGCCTGAACAAGCCTGGCACTGGCAGGAGTACAGCCTGATCCCCAGCTGGCGTTCAGTGCTCCACTGAGAGCCAGGAGCACCAGGCAGGCTCCAGGGGCTGCATCCTTGCTGTCCAGCTTGACAACCTTGCAGCCAGTCTCCCCAGGAGCTGCAAGGACCACACAGCCCCATGCCAGAGTCTGGGGCTCCTGCCCCTAGGAGTACATGAGACGCCCTGGGAAGTCATAGTATCATGGAATGGTTTGGGTTGGAAGGGACCTTAAAGCTCAGGGAGCCCCACATAAGGTCTTTCTTTACCCACCTTGAGAAACCCCATGTTTAATACTGCTTGCTCTACTTTGAAGCTGATGGCCCTCCTCACCCCAACCTCCCCAACAGGCCAGGCACCCAATGCAGCACCATCACCCTGCAGATTAAGACAGACTCTCATTTCACTGTGACCACTGAGCCAGGCATGGGAGCCAGCTGACCACAGCCTACCTCTCAGTGTTGGGGACAGGGTGTGCCCAGCACAGCCATGTCCCATCCCAGCTGGGGACCTGGAGAAGGGGAGCAGAGCTAGCTCAGGCCCTCCCAGCTCCAGCCAGCTACACCAGAGTGGCTCTGTCATGCCCTATCTATGGCTAAGGTCAGCCTGGTCTCCTCCACAGCAGCACCCCAGGGCAGCACCTCACTCTCAAATACCGAGTACATTGGTGTCCAGGGCTGGAGTGCAGAGATTCTCCCCGAACCCACATGGAGCAGCAGCCACTGAGGCACACACAACCAGATACCAGCCCAAGAGCTCGACCCCCCATCCCAGTCAGCTTTTGCAGGTGGGGGGAGATCTGGGGTGCCAGTATAAGATCCAGGCAGCCAAGGTGTAGGGGGTGGGGAGCAGCACAGTGGTGGCTACATCTGCTGCCCCCTCTGTCTTCTAGGGACCAGATCAGCAGCTGTGACCTGCTCAGTGATCCCACCGAAGAAGCCAGCCTTAATGCAAGCACTGGAAACCCTGCGACTGGCAGTTTCCCTCCCTGATGCCCAAGGCTGCAGTTTAATATCCCTGCTGTCACCAGCAGCAGAGGACACCACTTCCACCTGGGCTCAGCCAGCATCCTTTGGGGTTTGCCTTGTCCCCCTCTCAGTGCTCACACAGGCAGAGCAGGGAATTTCTGCCTGGCTTGGCTCCCACAGAGTACAAAGTACAGCAGGAGTGGCTGTGGGGACCAGCAGAACTTCAGCACTCAGCTGCTTCAAGAGGCTATTGCTGCCAGGACTGGAGCTTGACAGAGGGGTGGCATAGGACGACTGGCCACAAACCTACACCGCTGTGCTGTCCGGAGGGTTTGGAGGAAAAATGTCAACACTCACCCCAGTTACGAGTGGGACTGCAGCAGCAGCACCAGTAGTTATTGCGCATCACCCCTGTACAAACTGCAGGTCCCAACCAGAGCTAGGCTAAGCATGCAGCTGACCCTGCTCAGTTTCTGCTCTGGCCTCTGGCTCCAAGGGGTGCTGGGATTCTGTCAGGAGCTCCCTCCAAACAAACCCCTAGGCCCTAGCGTACAGGGCACAGCGGGCTGGAAGGGGTGACAAACCCGTTGCTGTAGTCCCCGTCCCGGCAGCATGCACTCGCACCCCAGCAGCGGTGCTGGCACAGCACAACCAGAGCTCAGGGGCAAGACCCGCTTGCCCTGCGGACCCGAGCCAGCCGCGGCAGGGCGGCACCGCCAGGAGCTGATGCCGAGCCCCAGAGTGCCCTGGCCGCACGGGCAGAGCCGCGTGGTCAGCGCAGTGCCCCCGAACCCCGCTCACCCGGCCCAGAGCCCCCCGGATCCCCCCGCCCCGGCGGCCGGGACAAAAGTACCTGCGGCTGCTCCCGCGACTCTGCGCTCCCGCGGCCGCGGTGCCGGCGAGGGCCGGGCTCCGCGCTGGGCGGCCCCGCGCTGCTCACACCGCCTGGGTGTGCTCGAGGCCCGCCCGCAGCGCCGCGCAGGGGCGGGCCCCGCGCCCGGGACAGAGGGGAAGGGGCCCGGGGGTAGCCCGAGGGCCGGGAAGGGAGGAGGGGGGGATGTGGAGGGGAGACTTTCCCGTCTGTGCAGGGGAGGCTGGGGCAGGCACGTCCCGCACCTCCCGCGGCTGCACTCCCGGAGGAAAAAGTGGTTTTGTGCTAAGTGTTTCAGAGGCACCGCCACCGCGCTCCGCTCAAGCAGCAGATGAAAGGCTGCAAGACAGGGGCCTAATGGCACCTCTGTGAATGGATGGGACGATGCCCTCCGTCTCCCTGGGGCTCAGCACTGCTGTGTCCTACCAGGTCTCAACACAGGCACAGCCCCTTGTGACCCAGGGTGCAGGATGAGTGCTCAGACATGCCCGTGTCAGTGACATGCTCCATCACTTTTACAGCAAGGGTGCCCAGAGAGGTGGTGGATGCCCCATCCTTGGAGACATTGTAGGCCAGGCTGGATGTGGTTCTGAGCAACCTGGTCAGGTTGAACATGTCCCTGTGCATTGCAGGGGTTGGGCTGGATGAGCTTTGGAGGTCCCTTCCAACCAAAACCATTTTGTGATTCTATCATTGCCTGGGATCTCGGGGGACCTCTGTGATCTGTCACTTACAAAGGAGCCAGGAAAGCTGATTGACAGGGAGGTGCCACCATCTGCAGAGACACAGCAACTGCCAGGCTAGGCAGAAGCTTCAGCCTTGGCAACTGATCCTATTCCACACCAGTAACAACAGCTTTGGAACAAACCATGGAAGAGGCTCCACGATCTGTGAGAACTTGTCAGCGGAGGGTCCTGAGCACTGCTGGATGGGGTGTGTAGTAACACCCATTACTCCACATGCAAGGAGTAAGCTGAAAGCATTGCACGGGCCAGGAACATTGCCAAGCCAAGCAAGCAGTTCTGCAGCCCAAATTTCATCAGCAGTGCGCAGCTCACCTCCCGCATCCATCTGTGTGCTCTGCCAGCTCCAGCATGGACCAACCTTGTACCACGGGACAGAGCAGATTGGGGAGCAGGGGTCTTCCCAATGAGCCAGTGCCCCAGGAGAACCCCCAGGATGCAGAGAGCCCATTTTACCAGATGAAAGGTGTTTAATGTTGGGGATAGGGCTCCAAGGTGGAGGTTGTGCACAGGAGGTGGTCATGGTGAGGTGGGGTTGGTCTCTCTCCCAAGGATCAAGGGATGGGATAAGAGGAAACAGCTTCAAGCTGCACCAGGGCAGGTTCAGATGGAGCTGAGGAACAATTCCTTCCCCAGAGGGTGCTCAGGCATTGGAACAGGCTGCCCAGGGCAGGGCTGCAGGCACCGTCCCTGCAAGGGTTCACACAGCGTGGAGATGAGGCCTCAGTGCCATGGGTTAGTGGGGGCCTTGGCAGGGCTGGGGTAAGCGTTGGACTGGATGTTGGAATGGGCTGTTCCACCCTGGTTGACTCTATACTGAGGGGGCTTCAGCAGAGCAGGGGAGCCCTCGCCTTCGGCCGCGTGGCAGCCGCAGCGCTTTGCGCTTCCCGCTCCGCCCTAGGGCAGAGGGCGGCCATACTGAGCGAGGGCGCTGAGGGCGCAGGAGCCATGCTGGATACTGGCACGTGAGCGGGAGAGCCGCGGCGGAGCCGCCAGGGGGCGCGCTGTGCCCGCGGCTGCGCCGCCTCGGCCGGGTCCGCTCCGGTATTGCTCTGCCCCTGCGGGGTCCAGCCCCGAGAGCTGCCAGGGGGATCCCGCTCGCACAGCGCAGCCCTCGGCGGGAGCTGCCGGCGCCTCGAAGGGCCGGTGGCGGGGACCCTCAGTGAGGTGCAGCTGATGTTCACGGACAGGAGCCAGCAGCATTAACGGAGCTGAGCTGCGGGTGCTCCGAGGCGAGGCGGACCTGCCTCCTGCCTCCTATGTCCCGAGCCAGGAGCGGGTCCTGCTGCCCCGGGCTGCTGCAGGGCAGGGATCCAGCCAGAGGAACCAAACCTAGGGATGCTTCATGGCCGAGTCCATTAGACTGCCGTATAACATGGGAGGGTTTGTGTTGGAAGGGATCTTAAAGCTCGCCCAGTTCCAACCCGTGCCGCGATGTAAGCCCCTGTTCAGTTACTTCTCTCTTCACTAGACTGCATGTAATCTACAAGAAATACAGGGTTTAAGTTTGACTGTTTCAGGGAATGGTTTCCCTTCATTTAATCTCCCATAGGACTCAAGGCCTGGGATGAAAGGGTAAGGTTTCTGAAACAATTATTTCACACTCTCTCAGCTTGCAATGGACAACAACAGTGCAGTGTATCACCACTCCTACTGTCAGCTCTTCACATGCAGTGCACAGACTGTGCTTCCCTCCCAGCTAGTAGCTGACCTGCATACACTGAGAGGTCAAGGGAAAGATTTCTCCATCAGGAATTGAAAACTCTCCCCTTGCTGACACACTGCAGTAACACAGAACTTGCTCCCTTTTGGAGCTATCTTGTGTAGGCACATGAAGAAATTAAGTTGTTGGAAAGAGGTACTCAGAAGGTAAAGCACCTGCTTAAGGTGGGTGTATGGCACCAGTCTCAATGGTTAGCTTCACTTTTTCCCAAAGATCAGAAGGAATTAAAATAAGGAATTAAAGGCTGTGGTGAACAAACTCTAGATCAGAGATTTCCCCCTAGAAGACAGCTAGTTAAGGAGATCAGGAATGCAGTCAGGAATGCAGGTTGTGAGAATGTCATTCAGCAGGAGAAAAACCTCTGTGAAAACTCTGTTTCAGCTCTTACCACTGAGTCTGTATGATATGAGGCAAATCACTTGACCCAAACTTTTCATGGGTGGTCCTTACAGTTTTCATTTCCTGAGCACTTGAAACCAGCACGGGGCTGATTTTCAGGAGTGCTGATCATTCATTGTTGTAATTGAGATGAATGGCAGGAGCTCTGCCGATCAAATGCTGATGAAGGTTAGGAGTTCAGGCTGCAGGGTAAGAGCAGATCCCAGGTTGGACACTGCACCAGCATAGCTCTGAGCCCCATTGTTTCCAGAGGAATCTAGCACCCCTCAATGCTTTATGCAGACACATTTATTAATGTGTGAAGAGCTCAGACTTTTACAAGAACCCAGGAGAAAAGCAGAAGGCAATCTGTTCAGTGAGCAGTATACTTACAGTTAGGAAACTAATTCTTAGGCCTAGTGTCATGGCTGAGCTAAAAACGATCATAAGGCAAAGATGACTTTTGTGGGGCTCCCTGAAAAAAGAGAATTCCAATTGGCAAGTCTTGCTTCTGTTTGCTTCTGCCAGACTGTGATGTTTTTCTCAGAGGTCATCCTGTGAAATTTGCATGCTAGACTTCATTGACTGTTTCAAGGACCAAAACAGTTATTCTAGTTCCGATGAAGCTTTTGCTTTCTGGAACATGAACGAGTTTAGATTTTAAAGATGCTTATCCTTTACCATTTCCTAATAGCCCTATTGCATACTTAACTGAAGGCACACAACAGCAAGCTGAAGACCAATCTTAAGCATTACATTTAAGATGCTCTCGAAGAGATACTCACATGGTACCCTCATGCAACTCCACACCTTATATATTTTTTGTTTCTGTATCATCTACAAAGGAAGCTGCATAATTTAATTGCAGCAGAGCTGTTTTTCTAGTTAGTCCATTTTCTTTATAGGGATAGTAACCTCTACTGGAAGTTAAACTGTAGGCATAGCTTAATGAATGGGGTAACACTGATACTTTGGAGATCTGGTTCCACTTGCTCTGCACTGAAAAACATACTTTAGCAGTATGAGTGGTTCATTCTATTTTCTGACCACTACTTGTGATTTTCCAGGCAAAAACCCACTACTTCTCTTGTCAATAAGCATAAAATATGTCATCTGCCACTTCCTGCTGCTGTTCTACTACAGAAACTTTTGTATTTTGCTTTTTTTGTTAACTAACTTTCAAGAGATACCATTATTTTTGCACTGGGATAAGTCTTTGCTATGCGATTTAGCTTCTGACAGATCTTTAATTTCTGTTCTGGGTTATAGTTACTGTAGAACAGCATTTCCACCCCTTTTTGAGGCTATGAAAGCAGCTGCAAGATCACTGTGTTAAGGCATGCTGTGGATCACAAACTCTGTTTGTTGCTTGAGCTGCCTTTCTTCTCTTCTTGTTTCAGAAGCCTTCCATGAAGTCATTACTGCTCACTGACATTACTGTTAAGCCACATACTTTATTACAGCAGTAGTAAGAAGCTAACAGCAGTCTAGAGAGGATAAGACCATGAAGCAGCATTTGTGTCAGAACTAGGCTTAAATACTTGACAAAGAAAAACTCAACTCTCAAACTACCACAAGCACCTATTAAGATACAGATCGAGCTCCCGAGCTCCTAACTTGTTCAGTGCTTGCTTCATATTCAGGTATCAACACAGAGAGAGTTTCAAGCCAGTCCTTGCTCACAGAGTGCTGTTCAAACTCCCTGCTAGCCTTATTATTCATGGGATTCTACCCTTTCTGCTCTGTAACTGTAGGCAGAGAGAACAAAATCCTCTTGCATATCTGTTTTACTATCACTTCCTTATTCTCAGATATGTCATTTAAGGATAAAGAACACTTTAGAGTCATGATGTGCTGCAGCCAGTAGTACTCCCATTGTAGCTGCAGTACTATTACACTTTCCTCCTAATAGCTACAAGCTGTTATTATGAGATAGTTTCACACTATTGGAGCCATTCCTGGTGTCTTAAGGGAGACAATTCACTTCTATTAGAGACTTCTATAAACTTCTATAAAACCAACTTTCCTACGCATGTAATTTATCTGGATCCCATATTTTACTACTACAAGCTATCCATCTGCATGTAAAACCCCACATCAGACTGAAAAAAACACCCAAGAAAAGACCCTAAACTAGCACTTACCAGACTGAAGGAGGTTCTTGTTTCAGACCCTAGTGTACATAAGCAGCAGCTCTTTGCCATTGCCAAATTTATAGGCTCAGCCTCCAGAGAGCTGTGCTGAGGGTAGGCTCATATGAAGGCCCTTGCAAGGGACTGGTGAGGAATCTGGGGGGGAGGGGAGTGTCTGTGTGTGTGTCTGGGGATGTGTCTGGGTTGTACTGAAGCCAGTATGTAGCATTTTTAACAGAGCAGTAGTTTTTACTTACAAAGGTAGCACTTTGTGTCTAGAACAGCTTAAATTTTGTTCTTCCCTATCAGTACATTTTCCTGGTAGGGTTAATTTGTGGCTTATTTTCTTGCACCTATTTGAAGTTTTTTCAGTTATAAATATCTTTAGGTAAATGTTCTACTGAACTGTTTAATATAACTTCAGTGTTATAGTACTTAAAGGAAATGAACTTTAGTACTGTCTGCGGTCTGTTTTATTTCTTGACTGTTATAGATACCTACAGGTAACTTCTATGTGATGGTCTTATGAGCCTTTAAGTACACAAAGGGCTGTGTGTGTGTGTGGGTTCTCTAGCTAGTGGTCTGCATTTGTATGTGTTTTCTCATAGCTACTGTATCTCTGGGGCTTGTACAGCTGCCTGCGGTTTCTCATGTTTATGGTTTATGGACAAAGTGTTTATGCTTGGTGCCTCAGATTGCAGAAGGTGCTTGTGCAATTCTGAAGATGCTATTTGCCTGACATCAACCAACATGTTGGTTGTTTTTTTTCACTTTTCTTGTATTGAAATTAAAGTGCAAGTATAACTTCCTTTGTCTTGCCTCCTGTGAGACCTTCTCACTCACTAACAAGGTCCAGGCATCCCTGTGAAGTGCGGACTAGAGAAGATGCTGATACACAGATCTAATATCTCCTCACAGGATTTACCTTTATGTTAAGAAGGTGCTTGTGTGGGTAATAGTCAGCAGGATTTACTAGACCAGGGAGCCTCTCAGCATCATCCCTAATTCAAGCCTGTGGTAGACAATACACCTCCCTTGAGACTGGGTCAGGCCGAGCCTCTGTGCCTTTCAAAGTAGTCACCCACTGCTATGACCCACTGCTTTCTTCTGAGAGCTCCAGTAGTGAGCCTCCTTACTGATGCATCAGCAGGAGGATGTTCATTTGGGGCTATGGTGTTTCCTCTTTATCCTCCTGCAGAGCTGTGAAGCTGTTCTGGGTGGGGAGGTTGGATTTTGGAGGAAGTTGATTGTCCTGTTCCTCCCTTTTTGTTGGTTTGTTACTAGTCCCCAACTTCCTGGATTTACACCCTCCTCCTTTTCTGTATGCGCTACAGTAGCCACTTGTGGCCCCTGCAGTGTAAGCCTGGAGCAAGGAGTCCAGCTCCCTCTCAGCTCCCCTGACATCTTTTGCCCTACTTAGCATTTCCCGCAGCTCAGCCCCTGCTGCAGGACCCCCAGCGAGTGCAGCCCTGCCCATTGTGCACCCTCGCCTCAGGAGAGCAGTGCAGGCACTTCCTGCACCCCGAGCTGCACGCTGCAGCCTCCCCTTTCACCGCCTCTGTCCTGGGGGGCAGCTGCCACTGCCGGGGCAGCCAGAGCAGAGCTCCCAAACAGCCATGGCCCTCAGACGAGCGCTCCCGCTCCCCGCGCTCCCTGGAGCCTGTTTCAACCACTCACGACCGTGCCGTCCTTCCTGGCACCACCCCCTGTGAGTCACGTGAGGAGCTGCGCTGTCCTACGCGAGTCCCGTCGCGCCCTCGAGGGCCCGTGGGGGGCTCTCGCTGTTCAGAACAGGGGCTCCCGGATGCGGTGTTTCCGCTCGCCCCGGTGCTGAGGGCTCTTCTCCGGAACTGCTCTCCTCAGTAAATGACCGGAAGGAGCCAACGATGACCGGTTTAGATCTGCCCCTGTGAGTCACCGCCTCGCGTTAAAGGTGCTGCCGGCGCCTGTGTAAGTCCCGTTGAGTACTCGAGGCTCTGCTGGTGATGCTTGCTGTTCAGAATGCAGGTTCCTGGACTCTGTGTTCTTCTCGCTCTGGTGTTGAAGGTGTCCTCCCTGGCCAGGTTTCTTCTGTAAGCACAGGTAAGTTTCTGTCCCATGGCTGGGGAACATGGTCCTCCCTTAACTTAAGCACAGCAGGAGCATCAGTGTGGGCATTCAGGCTGTGCGTACAACTGTCATTTTTTGTTTCTTCTTCTTCCTTTGTGCTCGCCCTTGATCTGAAGTTCAGATTACTTGGTGTTGACATAACTGGGGATGAAATGGCTGCCATGGATGTAGGACTTTAGTGTTAGAGGGTGATATTGGGATAGTGGAAATAGAAAAATATCCCATACATATTAGCTTATGAAATCTTATCTTAAAGAAAACTGAAATGAAGAGCTGTGAATAACCATTTGTGCCTTGTATAACTAGTTCAAGTGACTGAGGTAGCTGATTGTAGGCAAAGGAGGAGCTGCAGAATTGAGATTCTTGTTCAAGTGTGTGGTGATTGGTTTCATCCAAACTTAGGTATTTGGAACACCCCCCTCCCCCCCCAAAACCCAAACCCAATTCCCTGTGTGTTAGTTTTGCCATTTGAGGTAATTTGGTAAATCTTTGCTTGAAACACTTCTGCTAGAGCCAGTGTGTTAATGGTGTGCATGATCCATGCCTGTATCTCATAGGAAAATCAGTTCTTGATGTGGCTGGAGAGAGTATGACAGTTCTTGGGTGCTTAGAGTACATACACTGTGGGATTCCTTTGCATTTCCAATGTCCCTGGAATAAAAGTAACACTCAGCATGAATCTATTCAGCTGAGCAGTTACAGGATTTCAAGTACATATGAATGCCAGTATTTAGCTGTAGTCAGTAAATGACTCTTAATTGAAGGGAGGTGTACGAAGTGAATAGAAGGAGGGTGTTTCTGCCTTGACTTTTTTAAGGGTTGGAGACCTCATGTAGGAGGTGACCATACGGAAAGTTTTTAGGGCCCTCTAAATTCAGGAGACCACAGTTTACAGATTGTTGTGGTTTAAACCCAGCCATGCATCCACTCACTCAACCCCCCTTTCTTGCTCCCCCCTGCTCCTGGAGGGATGGGGAAGAGAATCAAAACAATGCAACTCCCACAGGTTGAGATAAGAACAGTCCAGTAACTAAGGTACAACACAAATCACTACTGCTACCACCAATAATATACCCCATCACATTTAGCAGGCAGGTCCCAAGGGTACCCAAAGGCCATTCAAAACCTTTAGAACCCTCAAATAAAGCTGCAGTGCTTGCCAGCTGTCCCACCACCAGCTTCCCTTTTGGTGAGTCCAGATCTTCCTCCCCTGCCTTGCTGGGAAATGCTGTGTAGTCTCCTGCATCCTCCTGGGGCTCGGCTCCTCAGCTCCCTCCTCCCGCTGCTTGGCAGCTGCCACCTGCCTGCTGGGCTCTGGCCCTGCTCCCGACACAGCTTGGTCCCTGGGGCCACTCTCCCAGGCCACTTTGGCTGCCACCGGCTCCTGGAGCATCCTCCCTTTGCTCCCCGCAGCCTCACAACGATAGAGATGAGGATGAAGGCCAGGATGGTGAAGAGCAGCAGGATGGCCAGGTACAAATCCATGGCCATGTCCATCCCATCCTGTTGCCGGAGCCCCCCTGTATTACAAGTCATTACAACCTTAGTTCAAGCCCCACACTTGATAAACACTAACACAGCAAATACCAGCTCTAAGTATGTTACAACATTCTGAAACTATGAGGTCAAAAGAAACAACATTAGAAGCCAATAAATCAGCATTGTGATGAGTGACTATTAATCCAGTTGGATCTGTCGTTATCTCAACCCCTTGGGCCTCACGTTGGGCTCCAAAAAGAACAGTCATGGTTTCAACCCAGCCACGCAACTCATTCACTCACTCAAGCCGCCCTTACTTTCTTGCCCTCCCCCTGCTTCTGGAGGGATGGGGAAGAGAATCAAAACAATGCAACTCCCACAGGTTGAGATAAGAACAATTCAGTAACTAAGGTATAACACAAATCACTGCTGCTACCACCAATAATAATAATGATAAAGGAGATAACAAGGGAAGAGAATACAGCGCCTCACAACCCACTGACAGATAACTCACATACCCCCCCCACCCGACCAAGCACCAACTGATACCAAGTCTAACCCCCCAGTGAACTAACCCTTCCAGGTAACTCCCAGTTACATCCTGGGCATGATGTGCTGTGGTATGGAATATCTCTTTGTTCAGTTTGGGTCAGGTGTCCTGTCTCTGCTTCCTCCCGGCCTCCCCTCCTCCCTGGCAGAGCATGAGACTCACAAAGTCCTTGGTCAGAGTAAACATCAGTATTATCAGCTGTGTTCCCAGGCTGAGTCAAAACACAGAGCTGCACCAGCTGCTAAAGAAGGAGAAAAATTGACTGCTACTGCTGAACCCAGGACACAGATCATACNACAAAGTCCGGTCAGAGTAAACATCAGTATTATCAGCTGTGTTCCCAGGCTGAGTCAAAACACAGAGCTGCACCAGCTGCTAAAGAAGGAGAAAAATTGACTGCTACTGCTGAACCCAGGACACAGATCATACTTGATCTTTGAGTCAGGCTGTGGACCTTTGCTCATCCGTAATGTCTGTAGATAGGCATGTTCTAGAGGTTAAGGATAATAGCTATTTAGGTGTGTGACTTCCAGGCAATGCTATTTATTTTGAATTTGTGCTTGTCATAATATGTTTTACATAAAGTGCTTTGAAAGCTCACTCAAAAATGATCCAATTTAGAAATCTCCCTGGACTTGTGCAAAGCATTCGACACTGTCCCACACAACATCCTTGCCTCTAAATTGGAGAGACATCAATTTGATAGGTGGGGCACTCGGTGGATAAAGAACTGGCTGGATGGCCACACACAAAGAGTTGTGGTCAATGGCTCAGTGTCGGCTGGAGGTCAGTGACGAGTGGTGTCCCTCAGGGATGGGTGTTGGGACCGGTCTTGTTCAACATCTTTGTGGCTGCCATGGACAAATGCCAGTTGAGGGCATTAGGTCTGTTCTTGTCTCTGCCTACTCTAGAATACCTCTGAGAATGAAAGGACAGAATAATGCAAACCCCTCTTTTTCCCTGTCTGTTGTGCTTTTTGCATTCCTTCACCCTACACTACTGAAA
The DNA here is from genome assembly GCA_002631895.1 of Agapornis roseicollis. NCBI lineage: Eukaryota > Metazoa > Chordata > Aves > Psittaciformes > Psittacidae > Agapornis > Agapornis roseicollis. The sequence continues at coordinate 71,415 of NDXB01001391.1, forward strand.
TGGAAGAGCTAATTGCAAAGATGTAATGGAGTCTGCTGAGTCCAGCAAGAAATTACTTGCCAAGGAATGTTTTAACTTCTCAGATCAAGACTCTTGGCTAATAGAAGTATCTTTAGCTGTTTAGGGGGGTTTACTGAAGTAATAACGTGTGGTTAAGTACTTTGTGTGCATTATGTAGGTGCTATGTATTATGGTAACTAATGAGTGAGCCTCCTGGGGTGTTAGTCACTTAGTTAACACAGCAGGTTAAAGTTAACCTTTAATTCTGAGACACATTCTAAGGACTTGTTTCTGAGGGTGTTTTCCTTTGTGTGAGGCCCGGAGAACTGTGTTGCACTTTGTTTCTGTACATTTCAAGAACATCTTTGGTTCAGTCACAGAGGGATGAAACATTAGGAGCAGCTTCCTAAATGGTAGGGCCTGGTAATGCAGATGGTTCTTTCTGGCTCTTTGCTAACTTCCTACCCCGTGTCTGTTGTTAATGGAGTACCAGAACTGTCCTTTCCCCTTCCCTTTAGAGAAGAACCTGGCTATCCCACTTACAGTGCATGAGAGGAATCTCATGGCGAGTGCAGATGGGATTGTTGGGAACAGTGGTGCTTTTTTGTACTAGTGGAGTTCATTCCTGGTGGTGTTGCAGGTCAGGGGAGTGTTTTTGTCAGTCTGTGTTGGCAGTGACTGCATTCATCTTCCCTCACTACCTCAGGTGTGTGATATGAGCCCTGCCTGTGTGCCAGCCACCTCAAACCTGCAGGCTGTTGGCTTTCACCTCTGTGTGTGCTTGAAGGCCAGGACCCTACAAAGCAATGACATCTGCATCTGCAATCTCATTCTGTTTGAGTATGTAGGAAGAAACTTGCCTGAGATTAAATAGAATGTGAAATGTTTAGCTGGGAAATGGATGGATTTACTGCTGGTGAGCAGAATGAAAACAGTTACTGACAATAAAATACAGTATCACACTGAAGAAACCTAAGCAGATACTTAGTGATGCTTCTGTATACAATGTGATACATGCAAATGAGGTTGCCAGATGGCATGAGACGAACTTGCATAGATCCTACCAAAATAAATGACACTTCTTGCAGTGGAAGTCAACAACAAGCGGAAATACTTATAATGCATTCCTTTGCAGTAATAGAATATTCATAAAGAAATGCGAGATCCTGGGCTCATCCATCAGTGCCAGGGGGATGTGCCAACAGCGCAAGTCTTGACAAAACTTTTGTCCTTGGTTATTTAATTTCTGAAGTTAACCATTAAGCAATGAGATTAATAACTCAAGCCCCTGTTTGAAAGAAGTTGTAACTCTGGGCTACTTGAACAGAAACCCTCTATGCAAATGTGGATAGAAAATTGCAGGCACATAACTAGAAAGAAGTATAAGTAATTCTGGGAAGCTGCCAGGGCTTTAAAGAAATTAAACAGCTAAGGTGAGATACTTATTCCCTAGGTGTCTGTGCTGCACCAAAAGGCAGATGATATTGATTCTTCTGACTTTGAGAAAACACTTGCTCTTAATGATGAAATGAGTTGTTTTTATTCCAAGGTTCTACACTTCAAGGTGCATCATGCATTACTGCTTGCATTATCACTTACCTTATCACTTGATTGCCCTTGCCTGGAAATCAACAGGAGGAAATCATTTAAAATGATGCATACTAAGGAGGACACTTGCTCAGCTCAGTTATTAATCTGAAGGAATAGAATATTCTATATCAAAAACAATCCTGTATCAAATTATTTGCTCCCCACACAGTGTGTGATAGGCTGCTGAATCCAGCTGCATATTGGTGTGACTTTTTTGAAAGCAAGAAGTATGAGCAAGTGCAGAGCTATTTGGTAGTCTCCTCACACAAGTTAACATCTTCCCACACCTTCTCGCCCCATCCCTGCATATACCATTGGAGTTGGCAGGTCAGGCTTGATGGAATCAGCCCTGGACATGAGTCTGTTTGCTTCCCAGCTCCTGCTGCTGGAGAAGCAGGTGTCTGTGGAGCAGTGTCAGACTTGCCCAAAGTCTGGAGTGGCCTTTCTGCAGGGAAGGGCAAGCTCCTGGGGAAAAGTGTAAGTGTGAGATAAGTGGTGGGAGTAGGAGCTCTGAGCTGGACTTAGGTCAGAGAAAGGCACTTGTAAGCTCAGATGGATTCTTCTTCAGTCAGCCTCTACCTGGTCATGATAATCCTGTGTGCTTTGAGCAGCTTTGTGAGATGTGACCTCTTCTGACTCACGGAGCATCATTGTCACTTCTGGGATCTGCCTTTCATACTCCCTGCAAATATTCATGGCAGCAAATGCACTTTAAGACCCTTAAATGTGAATAAATTTAATGGAAAGACTCCCAAACTGGAAATAAGGTTTTGTGGTAGGGTGCTGTTGTGTTGGAGACCTCATCAGAGAATTTTTCTATTCTGGAGTCTTAATACCAATTCCATATGTGGTCTTCACTGAAAGCAGAAAGCTACCTTTTGCCTGTGATAAACAGGTATCTGTGATAAGGACTTCAGGTGAGGTAAGCCTCAGCAATGTGTGATTCAAGTGTGCATGCAATCTAGAGGGTCCTGGACTGGAGAGCTGCTTGGAAGTATACGCTGCTGCTGGTAGTATGTCCATATGGGACCTACAGTGCCAAGGGGTGGCTTTTGGGAAGGACACTACCATCAAGACACAGCCAAGTGTCCTGCTGCAGTGGGCAGATGGTGGTGATTCACTTCACAGCTCATAGTAACCCTTGGGGGTGCAGGTGTTATCTGGGATTTATGTGCCAGGAAATGGCCAAGCATGTGATCTTTAAATCCGGTTAAATACCTAAAGATCAAATCTCTCTAATAGGATTCTAGAAAAGCACTTAAGAGAGTGAATTTCTTGGTCACTGAAACCAATGAGACCAACACCTTTTGGTATCTCAGTCTAGTCACTAGGCTGTGCTTTTACTACAGTGCTGCACTCCTTTGTTATAATCACTCGCTGAAACAAAGCTATGCTGCTTGATACAGTTCTCATCAGGGGATGTAATTCTCTTCCTATCACCAGAATGGTGCTAGTATGGAAACTCGGAGTGCAGCAGGATGATGGTACCAGCTGAATGTTGCACTGATGCCAGTCTAGCTTAGCCAGCATGACAGCATCCCTGCAGGTGCCAGTGCAGCTCAGCTGTGTGCACCCTCCTCTTCCGCATGTGCTGTGACAGCCGAAGTCATCGAGTGGTCTTGCTTGGCCTGCCTCTTGCACCAGGACTCTTCTGCATGTATTGATCCCTTCCAAGCCAAACCATCCTGTGATTCTGTGAATACCCATCATCTCTTTAAGCTCCCAGTGTATCCCTATTCCTTGAGTGTTCACAGCAGACAAACCACACAAGTTTTCCTGTGACATGGGCCCCATTCCTTGAGCTTATGTTCTGCCTGATTTTAGGAGAATGACATAAGTAGCTTATTAAAGACATAAAGTGCTCTGAAACTAGCTGAGCCCTGAGCACAACAGTTGCTGTGTGACACTGAGGTCAGAACATGGTGGTGAAATACACTGTGCATTAATGTGATAACAGTATGAAGACTAAAAGCACCTGCAATGTACTAAAGCTTGTACAGAGCAGCAGAGGAAGGGTAATGACCAGGAGAAGGAGCAGGCCCTACTTGGATGTGCTGTCAGGGCTGTAATGAAGCACTAGGGCTGGCACTTACTGCTTCACCATAGACATCAGGCACATCAGAGATCCCACTGTTCTATCTTCCTTCCTTTTGGTTGGTAGTTGACTTGTCTCTTAACCTTGCCCATTGCCCTGCTCTTATGCACTGCTGTTAAACTGCTGTTTAACAACATTCTGCCAAATGCTTTGGTTTATGTTGAAATTGCCCAGGAAAACCCTGCATTGTCCTGAGCTGTTGGGCAGGGCAGGCTGCTCCCTGCCTTGCTGTGGGGAGTCCCAGCCAGGGCAGTATTGATGTGGCTTTCCCTTTTTGCAAGGCAGGGAAGCCACAGCCAGGGATTTTACCCCTGTTCTATCAAGCCATGGTAAAATGCAACAAACAGGCAATCTTCAGGCACAACTGGAGAGAGCCTCCTGGGAGTTCCCAGATAAATTGTCCTCCCAGGAGTCCCTGGAGGATGTTGTTGAATAAATTGTGTTCATTGCACTGCTGGGCTACTGAATAAGAGAAGCATATCTGGTATTTGTATGTGGATTAGCAGCAGAGTTGGGAGCATTTACTTCTTTGTCCTTCATTGTACCTTATTGCATGTTTGTGTTGCACCATGTGGTGCTAATTCAAACATCCCAAAGGGAGGGAAATAATCGTGTAGTACTACTACTGCTAGAAGAGTCACTGCATTAGGTACTGGCCTGCTCCCACCTAGTGTGGTGGGTGGGTCTGACTCATGGAATGCTAATGGCAAATTGATGGAAGGTGCTGAATTTACAGCGCTAGTTACACTGTGTTTGTAACACTGCAGCTTACAAGCTAGGCTTTTTTTCCTCTTAAAACATATGATAATAAATGGAGAGGTTCTCTTCAGCTCTTACAACAACCATGATGAAATTTACAGGGCTGCTTTTCTGTTTCTCAGCTCTAGATGCTAGAATAAAACACTTCTGCACTACTGGGTGCTCCCCTGTGGCACTGAGCTCTGTGACAGCTTTGAGCATCAGGCTAGCTGTATCTTTCAGACTGAACCTCCCAAAGGTGTGTGGTGTGTAAAACTAACAGGGTCTTGTCAGGGAGGTTTGGAAGACTGCATAAGCTTTTGTTTATAACATGAGTAGCTAGCTTGAGAACATCATGATGGACTATTAGATTGATCATAGCTCTGCATGAAGAAGTCTTAACAGCTGGTAAAGAATGTGCATACCCTGAAAGATATGCTGCTAGAATGGATAAGGAGTGTGCATTTCATTGCATCTAAGTGTTGCTCTTCAGAGTTTGCTGTTACTGAGAGGCATCTTCCAGAGGTTCAAGATCCCTTCAGGGTAAAGATTCTGTCCTAGGAGTCTTTTTTGTTTTCTTCCCTCTCTCCCCCTCCCTCACCCCCCAGAAAAAATTCTTGCTAATGTAACCTTCCTCTGCCTCATTCACAGGCACAAGATGGAGCTTCTGAAGTTACTGTCCAGGAGTTCACAGAATCCCAGGCTGATTTTTGTTGGAAGGGACCTTAAAGCTCCTCCAGCTCCACTGGAGCAGCTTGCTCCAAGCCCCTGTGTCCAACCTGGCCTTGAACACTGCCAGGGATGGGGCAGCCACAGCTTCTCTGGGCACCATGTGCCAGCGCCTCAGCAACCTCACAAGGAAGAGCTTCTGCCTAAGCTTTAACCTGAAAAGTTGGTTATAGTGGGGTAGAACACAGCCTGGTTTGTAGCATAGCATGGTCTCTTGGGAGAATGGCTGAATGATACTATAGGGAAATGGCTCTTCCTTCAGAGTGCAGAGGAAAGAGCCACTCTCACTTGTTTATTCTGGCTTTTTCACTTGTATAAATTCTATTTAATTAAGAAGCTGAAGTGTGGATCTAGAAGGTCAAAGCAAGGGCAGCTGTGGCCTGTCTAGCAACCTCTGCAAGCAATTAGAATGCTCTGCTGCTTCTGTCTACTTTGCTCTAACCCATATGCAATGCTTCATGTGCTTGGGCTGTATCAGGACACGTGAGGTCTGGTCTGGCACATCAGGCTCTACAGAGACAGTTATGGCTGTAGGCTAGGGCTTCTCTCCCTTGAATCCTTGCAGGCACTGCCGAACAAGCTTTGCTACTTCCAAGGTAAAATACCAACCACCAACTGTTAAGCAATATCCTGCCTCTGGCTTACAGCTGCACGTGGATGTGAACTCAGCACAAACTTTGTGTCTTGAAGCAACCTGTCTGTGAGAAGCAGTGCTGGTTTCCTGCCTAGGGAGGCTGAGCAGATACCTGTTTCTGTCTGAGTTTGTAAACAAATAATTCCCATGGCCCTTGCAGAGGGCTGAGAAAGGTGAACAGGATCAGGAGAAGCTACAAACTTTGAGTAAAGCTTGGTCCTGAAGAGCCAGAGACATTTCCTGGGACTGAGATCTTCTTTCAGGTACATTATTTGGTGCACAATGTCTTTCTGTCCTGCAGAGCCAAGGCAGCAAGTTCTATAACCAGGCTCGCTCCACAGGGTCATTCTTGAGAAGACAAAGATTCTCACTCCAGATCCCTGAATTTCCCTGTATAGGAAAAAGACAGGGCAGAGGTGATTGGAGACTTGCCTGAAGTCAGAAAGTCATTTTAAAGTGAGAGGAAAACATTGATCTACAGGCTAGCAAACATCAGGCAGGGTTCTTCTTGCTTGTGACCAAAACCATTTAGCCTGATCCCATGGCCTTAAGTGGAGAAACAGCTTCTTAAGTGACTTGCAGGGCTTGGCATTCCTATGCTCCGAGCAGTGACTTCTACACAAAGTGATACCAAGAACAGGGCTACCCTTAAACATGCTGCGCGGCTGTGGGATCCCAGACTGGTTTATGTTGGAAGCTTGTTTTTTCTTAAATAGATGAAGATACTGTACTGCCAGGCTCCTAAAGCCAGCAGTTCTCTCAACTGTAAGCATGCATATATTGCAGATCTCTATTTATTCCTCTAGCTTCACAGGAATGCAGCTGAACCTCTGTTTCAACATAGTTGGGAGTTAAAACCATTGCATGTGTCAGAGCAAATAAGGTCAACAAATGAGGTGAAAAATATGTCACTGGTAAACAGAACTGTGAAGCAACTGGCTCATCTGGGTTGTGCCTTGTGGGACTGCGTGTTGTCTGACCTCTGCTTCCTTGGGCTGCATAGGTCCAGTTGTAATGAAAACACGTTTGGAAACTGGAGTGGAACACAGCTTTGGTTGGAAAACCCAACCAACCTCTCCTTCCAAAATGTTGCTCTAACTGTGTTTGTGCTTTTTGCAATCCCTTCTCCTCTGTGGCTGTATCTCTGTGCTTTGCATAGGTGAAAACTTGAGGTTGTAGGTGCACACTGGGCTACTCCATTAAGTAACCTGAGTTTTCTATGGGCAAATCGGGTGAGCAGTGCCCCAGGGTTAGAATCCATCTATTTAGTGCTCAGTTTATTAAAGATATTCCCATGATGGAATTTTGTGGTTCAGAGTCCTGGAACTAGGAAATGCTCATCTTTTATGGAGAGATTGCTTAAAATGTTTGGTCTGTGCTGTGGCTTTTGAGAGCTCACGGAAAACCATGCACATTTCCTAGAGTGTCTCTGACACTTTTCCCTATGGATACTGAGCTGTGTGATGTCTTGGCCAGGCTGTGCCCTGATCCATGTCCTGGTTTTGTTTCCATGTGGGGATCAGTCAGCTGTGCTCCCTAATGTTCCTTAATGGAGCACAGAATTTGCTGAATTCCGTAAGCAACAAGTGTGAAATGTGATGGAGCCATGGCTTGTCTTCCGAGCTGCAAGAGCAGTGGGATAATAGGGAAACTTTAATTTGCTTTGCTGCTGTGCGTTTTCTTTCTATTTGACTGAAATGTTAGTCTTCTGTCTGTCTGTTTTTAAGCCTGTTTCATTCCACTTTGCTATCAAAGCAGGACTTGTCACAAGAAAACCTGATGCTGTATTAATACAATTGAAGTCTTCCAAAATGGGCAGGGTAATTCTGAGCTCCTAACTAGGCAGATAAATCCTACTCAGTTTTGCCTTGTAGGAGAGAAAGTCTTCCTCAGAAGAGAAATCTTGTGGTTTCCAGTCAGGGAAAGTGCTGTATAAGATGAAATGCTGAAATTCCACAGACACATCCACAGGGAATTTGTTGCCTCTGGTTGTGCTCCTTCCTGTCTGATTGTATAAAGCTGCTGTGGGATTCTTCCTTGTTCTTTGAAGCACTGCTGAATGCAGAGGGGTTGTACAGATCCTGGGGGCTGACTCCATCAGTTGCATGCTGTGCATGAGTGTCAATACCTGTCTTTACCATCCCACTGATTGGACACTGAACTGTTGTCTGAATAATGATGTTCATGGGACAGAAGCTGTCACCAGTTATAAGTACTTGGTATTTTGGTGAAATAGATAATGTGGGTTATCATTTATGCAAGAACAGCCTAAAGCTGTGTCTGATGCTTATAGGTTGCTTCTTAACTGCTGGGAAGCAATTGAAATGTCATCAGAGCTGTAGTTAGTGCTGCCTTGAGCCACTATGTGTGAGCAGAGTGTGCAAGAAGGTGGTTCTCATTTGTCATCTGCCTTTCTTTTTTTTAACTGTTCATGAGGCACTGAGTTTTCAGCAAGGGTCTGGGGAGACCTTAGAGCAGCTCCAGTGCCTAAAGGGGCTGCAGGAAACCTGGAGAGGGGCTTGGGAAAAGGGCCTGTAGGGACAGGACAAGGGGAATGGCTTTAAGCTGCCTGAACAGGGGAGACTGAGATGAGCTCTTAGGCAGAAGCTGCTCCCTGTGAGAGGGTGCTGAGGTGCTGGCACAGGGTGCCCAGAGAAGCTGTGGCTGCCCCATCCCTGGTAGTGTTCAAGGCCAGGTTGGACACAGGGGCTTGGAGCAAGCTGCTCCAGTGGAAGGTGTCCCTGCCCGTGCAGGGGTTGGGACTGGAGGAGCTTTAAGGTCCCTTCCAATCTAAACCATTCCATGATTCTAACTACTTTAATCTAATGGAAAATCTCAAACCTAGATTCCTTAGGCAGAATTTGGTGTGCAGCTGAGTGATGCATGAAAGTACTTTGTTACCCTGGAGGAAAACTAGGGATGAGCTTGGTGAAAGTACATGTGTCGCATTGTCTTCACGCTTGTTTGGTTTTGTGCAAGGGCCAGACTGGGTGCTTCTCCACTAGCTCATCTGAGTTGTCTGGATGATCATACAGCTGTGGAAGAACCAGAAACAAGTTCACTGGAAGAGGAATTAGGGATGAACTAATGTGCTCCCAAGATGACTATCATCCTTCCTCACTGCCTTGGAAAGCTTGTCTCAGTAGGGACAGAGTTAATGCTGGGTGTGGAGACAGCACCAGGGATGCAACCTGGTGCTGTCTGATATAACACAGCAGGAAAGCCTGATTTTTTGGCTGCTACTCCTTCCACTGGGATGTGGATCTTGTCATATGGTACAAGACTTGGCTAACTATCCACAGCTCTCTGTGATCTTTGCCTCGATTAGGTTTCACAGTGTTTCTTTCAGTACCCTCTAAAGCACAAGGAGATAAGAGAGAGAGTGCAGCAGAGAGTAGCCCAAATCTGGAAACCCAAATGGGACAGGGAAAGGGATAATGCTCCAGCTAGCAGGGGTGGTTAGCTGAATTGGGACCTGGGGCTCTTCCTATGCTTGTCTGCAGCTGGGTGGCAGCATGTCTGCAGTGATTCATGTGTGTGGTGAGCCGATTACTCAGATGTTTTTGAGATGTTATGTACTTATTTCTCAGCTGTGATCATCCTTTTTAGAGCAACATAAAACTCTCCTGATCTTCGTTATGTGTCTGTAATAGTGAATCCTAATGAGGCACCTACTGATACTTGCAGTAGCAAGGAGTTTATTAAACTGCAGTGCAGAGGCTTGTCTTCTTTCAGTCCTGTGTTTTCTGGCATTTGGTGTCTTCCCTATCATTCCAAGGCTGTGTTCAGGATTCCTCAGCTCACACACCGCTTTTCTTCATTTACACACATCTGTGAAGATGAATTCAAATTAATTCAAAGATCTGAACTGATACAGTTTCCTCCACTGCATTTCCCATTTATCTATGCCATTGTTCACCTTTATTAGCAAATTAAACCTTAAATTCAAGGCTGAATTCTGCAAGATTAACCCTTAAGCCGTTGGATTCTGTTATTTGCATCAGATAGAAAAATTCCTCACCACTGACTTCATTGTGAAATTACCATAGGTAATTGCAGATCTTTTTTACATCTCCAAGTTTTTTTGCTCCTCTCTATGACATTTGCTTTTCTGGGTAGTTTTTATATCTGTCCTTTAAATGCATTCCCATGTTCCTGTGTCCTCGTGTACCTCATTTTTGGAATAGATGTGGTTTTCTAGCAACGTTTTACTACTGCTGGGTACATAGTCACTGATATGAGACAGCTTTTGATGGTTATTTTCCATTCCATGAAGGGTGCTGCAGACAGACGCTGAGATCACCCTGAGCTGGTTAACCCTATCACCGTTACATGGTGCTCAGCTGTGTTAATCCAGATCTGGTTGGGTTGTGGCTATTCAGGAGGCAATGCAGACACTCCTGCATCAGTGACCTGTTATTACCCTACTGAGCTCTGGGCTAACTGCAGATTTTATCAGCAAAGATTTTATGCCCCATGTAACAATACTGAACAGCTCTTGGTTGAACACTGCTCTCTGCGATGGGCACCAGTGATGTTCATATGAACGGATGTTTTCCCATCAACAACTCAATTAAAGACCTGATACTAAGTAATTTTTTAATCTATTTTATGTATCTTTTTAGTTGTACTTGCTATATTTGGGGAAAACAAATAGCTCAAACCAAAACACTTGCATCCTATGGAATTACATCTGAGCACCTTGTAGGAATTCAAATAGAGTATATCAAAATAGGTACCTTGCTCTATCAGCTGAGTAATCTTGTCAGCTCTAACAGGTCTGTTCAAGAAGACTTAGAATGGCACAGAAACACTATGAAACCATATTGACTGTCATTAATTGAGCTTTAGCTTCTAATCAGTTTTTGGTATGAGACTCACAGTATCTGTTCTGTGGGAGTCACATCATGTTATCCAGGCTAGAGCTCCCTGGGATTCCATTGTGTCATTTGTACATCTTGAAACTACCCGGGGAGTCCTTCAAGACTTGTGAAATTCCTCATTTTATAGGATTTATGGAACACAGGATTTAGAAGGCTTCTGTTCATCCAAGTGGTGCTTTACAGTTTCATTAGAGGCAAATCTTCTGGATGTGCTAGTTGGAAATGAACAGTGTAAGTGGGTTCTTCCCCTGTTTCTGGTTGTAATTGTTGTGTTGCATGTGGTAGGATGCCTGTCTCTGTTTAAAACCCAATCAAACAGTTCTCAAGTATCTGTTGTACTTTTCCTTAGTCTATATCCCTGGTTAGGATTTATCAGCTGCATTTATCAATAAGCTGTGTCTGCCTTGAGATTCATTTTGTTCTCACTGTATTTTTAAAAGCTTTATTTCCCTTAACTGCCCCAGTTTAGCTATCTCTAACCATATTTGCTATTGATACCTTCCTGGTTTGCTTTCATTTCCTGTTCAGGTTACATATGCTTGAACTCCTAACTTTGATTTGGTGTCCTGAGCTATCCCATTCCACATTACTTAATGGGCTTTTATGTTTTATTTCTGTTCTAACATACTCTCTCAACAGGAAGGTCAAGTTGTCAGTTTCTCTTTTTACATTGATGCGTTTGTGACTTTCTGACCAATCTTCTATTTTTGGGGTGTCCTTTTAAGGTCGATAAATGACTATTCATGCACTGTACAGAATACTGAATATCTACCACAGAGCTGCTCAGCTCTCCTGAAAAGTAATATTTCTCTTACACAGACACATGATTATATTTTTTTTATGCTAATCCAGCAGGCTGGGATTGTGCTTTCCATTAAAATGGCTTAGTGAAGCAGTCGGGATTTGTTGCAGTCAGCAAGGATAAACGTGATAAAGGAGGAGACTGAATTATTTCATAGGGTTTTGTCTTCGCTGTGTATTTATTAGCAAATCTGGCTAAATAGCCCGGGCCACTATTGCTCAAAAGCCAGTGAGTGCCATCAGGATAGACTGAATATGGCATCCTCCACCTCTCTGGGCTCCCTGTGCCAGGATTTTACCACCCTCACTCTACAAAGTTTCTTCCTCACATCCAGCCTGAATCCTTCTCCTTTAGTTTAAACCCATCACCCCTCGTCCTGCTGCAACTGGCCCTGCTGAAAAGTCTCTTCCCATCTTTCTTATAGGCCCCTTTCAAGCAGTGAAAGGCCACAATAAGGTCTCCCTAGAGTCTTCTCTTCTCCAGCTGAGCCGCACCGAGTCTCTCAGCCTTAACTTACAGAAGAGGTGCTCCAACCCCTGATGATTTTTGTGGTCCTTCTCTGGACCTTCTCCAATAGGTCCAGATCCAGCCAACCATGAACTAACAGGTTCATGTCTTTCCTGTCCTCAGGACTCCCGAAGTGGATGCAGGACTGAAGGGGGCTCTCACCAAAGCAGAATCCCCTCCCTCAACCTGCTGGGTTTGAGTTTCAGTTCAAAAGTGCACTCCTGAGTTGAATGGGGCACAAAGATGTCCTCAGTAAAGTTTCTTGGCACTGCTGCAGCATGAACGATTGCTGGGACTCATTTCTTGGCCTGTAATAGATATCAGTGATGCCCCTGTGGAGCAATTGCAGTGCAGCATGGGGCTGCTCTGGAGCTTTTGTGCCGGAGGCCAGTTAAATTGGAGTTTGTATTTGTCATTGCTTAAGTTCATAAAACCAAGTGCAGGGATGTAAGTACTTGGGCATTGGGTGAAAGTCCCTTCGGTTCATAATAGTATTTTAAGCCCATGATAACCTGCTTTAAACCATATTTTGCTTCATAGCTATCTCATGCATGGATTATTATCAGTCCTACTCCTCTAGAGCATTTGACATATTTAACATTATCCTTTTATCCTGTTCCTTAGCTTGTAGCCATGCACACTAAGGAGTGCAGTATTCCCAGGTAGAATAATTGTGTTAGTATGTAACTGAGGATGTGGTGGAGCGTTTACAGAGATCTTGTTTCTTGTTTTCCATTGTAAAGGAGTCTTTGCCTTCAGGAATGTGGGAGAGCTGCAAGAGGCAGGCACTGGTATTTGTGTCATAAACTGGAGAACAACAGAAGTCTTTAACTTGAGCCTGGCTCATCCCTGTGCTCCATCACCAGGACTTCCACCCTGCCATAACTGTACCAGTAGACTTGGTGCTGTGGTGGGTTAACCTTGGCTGGTGGCCAGACCCAACCACTGGCCTTCACCCTCCTCAGCAGGGTAGGAGGGAGGAAATGGGAGGAAGTAGCTTGTGGATTGAGATAAGGACAGGGGTGCTCACTCACCAGTCACTGGCACAGGCAGAGCACACTTGACTTGGGGGAAATTTATCTATTGCCAATTAAAAATAAAGGAAGATAGTGAGAAACAAAGACAAAACTAAACACACCTTCCCCACATCCTCCCAGGCTTAACTTCACCCCATCATTCCTGACTCCTCTACCTCCTCCCAACCCGAGTGGCACAGCAGGATGACAAAGAAGGTTGCAGTCAATTCTGAGCACATCCTCCTTATGTTGTTCCCCTGTTCCTGGATTGCTTCCATGAGATCCAGTCCTTCACAAACCTTTCCAACATGGGTTCTTCTGTGGGTGCAGTTCTTCAGGAACAGATGCTTCAGCATGGGTCCTCCACAGATCCTCTGAGGAAACCTCCTCTCCATGTCCAACATGGGGGCAGCCCCTGGTCCCTATTCACAGAGGCCACCCCTGTGACCAAAACCTTGCCACATAAACCCCATACAGATGAGAACTATCTGTGGACATCAGAGAAACCCCTTAAGGAAAAGAGCATCTTGCATTTCTGTTGAGGTGGGTTTTACCCTTTCCATCACAGACATCCTCAGGCTGACCAAGGCCGTGTGCTTTATGTGCTGCTGATTTTATCAGTGCTTGTTCCCTCCCCCCCCCCCCCCCCCCC